>CAJNJA010018176.1:0-35846 GCA_905231915.1 Symbiodinium necroappetens | reverse complement strand
CCCCCCCCCCCCCCCCCCCCCGCTCATGAAAATTGACTGTAGAGGCCATCCTATGACAATCAAGAGAAAATACAGGTTTTCCTACGAAAACATGGAGAAAATGGAGATGTACCTTTTAAAACATAGAAAAATTAGAAATTAGAAAGTATAAGGTTTGTTTGCATCATGAAATATCGAGAAGATATCAGCTCAAGTTAAGGTTTTCCTAAGACAATATATAGCGCATAGAGTTTTTTCCTACTAAAGATATAGAGAAAATGTATATAGGTCCATATACGTTTTCCTATGAAAACATAGCGAGAATAGAGTTTTCGTGTGGAAATACAGAGAACCACCAGACAAAAATGCAAAAATTTAAAAAGAATAGGGCCAAAACAAAATCTCCACTCTCAAAGCCGTGGCTGTGCATGATCATGCCTCTCGCCTGTGAAAGTTGCCTTGCGAGTTGGGGCTGCCGAAAACCAGCCACGCCGAGCAAACGCGACTACAGAGCGTTATAAACTCGCCAGGCCATTTTCTTCGACCGGGGCACCTTGCGCAGCTGGGAAAGATTCTGACGGATCCAGAGGCTTTGGCAGGGTCGAAGACTTGATCACTCCATCTCATGCGCAGCTCATGCGCAAGGCTTGACGCAAGGCCCATACAAGTGCCTGTTGATTTCAGAGCGGCAGGCGTCAGAGAACGACCGCTTCACCGCCCACAATTTGCTTCAGCACCTCCGACAAGTTTGATTCTAGGACGTTTCTGTCCAAATAGGACCGGCCCTGTCAGTGCAAAGGATGTACAAGTTCAATCCTGCTGCTGTTTGGTATCGTCTCGGTTGTGTGCCAAACAGTTTCCGGGGACCCAAACGGCGAACCACGGGGGGGAGAAGAGCCACTCCAACCAGACCCCAAAACCCCCACACCACACCACAAGGCGGGAGAACCATACAACCGGCGGCGAGTTTCTGCGTGTGATCCCCTGCCGGCCCCTCCCCGGCACAGCTCAGTCGACAAGGGCTTCAGCAAGATCAGTCATAGACCAGGAATGCAGTGAAAGCTTCTGGAGGGCAGCTTCCTGGCTGCCAGGACTGGGAGACGTCCTGCAGTGAGCGCTGCTACCGTTTGCGACAGCAATCTCTGCCAGGACACTGGGACAGCCATCGTTATGGGCAAGCGCTTTACTCAGAAACATACAGAACTCCAAAGTGTCCAAGCTTCCAAGCTTCCCAGGCGAGGCATGCACGTGTTCACAGACGGTGACGATGAAGCGCAGCTCTCCCATGGAGTCTACGATGCTTACACGCAAAGGTGCGGGGCATGTGGCTTACCGATGCCACGTCGGGCTGTTAAACCTCCTACAAGATCCTACAGGTGCACTGGCCAACTGTTTTCGAAGAGTTTCCACCTTGCAGGAACTTGAGGTATTCTCAGATGGCCCCGGTAACGATGTTTGCCGAGAAGAACACGAAGCCACTCTCTTATTTACTGACTGCGACAAGATGGAGCAGTGAAATTGGGTCAACTGTAAGCTTTGCCATGAAAGGGTTGCTAGCCGCTAGCCACAAAAGAGAGGTGCAACCTTCCTGCTCAAATTGACATTCTTGCGACCGCGAGCTCATCCTATGAGTTGCCCTCCGAGTTCGATATCCGTCCTTGTGCCTGCTCGAGATGCATCCCTCACACTGCACGCACACTGCACTCAGGTTTCTTTTCATGGCCAAGGGCGGAGGGTCTGCCAACAAGACCTACCTGTACCAGCAAACGAAGGCGGCTCAAGACTTGAAGAGCACTTACAACGATAAGATGCCTTACGTTTGTGAAGGCGCTGCTGAACCCAAAGAAGTTGGAGGCGTTCATCACCGAGAAGCTGTGCGGCTCTGATCGTCTTCGGAGCTGTGATGGCGAGCGAGTCGTGAAGTACAGGGAATCCGAATGGGCGAAAGCCGTCTCAGGCAGACTCTGGGCACCAGCGCTTGCCCGCCCTACCATGTTGCACTGGTCATTGGAGGCACCTCTGCAGCTTGCCTTAACTTGGCTTCGAATGGCTGCGAAGTGCAAATTTTGGACGGTCGAAGTCGGTTTTGCAAGGAGGTGGGTTTCTGACATTCCGAGGCTGAGACGTGCTTGAAGACCGTCAAGCTTGCAAGCGCCAGGCAGGGACAGAAGGGGCATGTGGCTGTCGATGCCGCTACCAACCACTTCCATGGGAAAGGTATTATGATGACCTGCCAACCTCTGGAAGTGATGGGGGCCGTGCGTTCCGCGACCTTGAATGGGAGGCAGAAGTATCTAGCAGCGTATGCAGCAACCCTGCATGAATCTCAGCTCACGCAGGCAAAGGTGTTGCAGATTTGCCAAGACCTTGGAGTTGGTGCCCAGTTCGGCGGCAAGTACTTTGCTCACGATGCCGTTCCCCAAGCAACCGTACGGGCCAGAAATCCAGCCGTCTCATGTAGCCTCTCAGGCCCGTGTTGTTCGACTACCAAGGCCCACTCTCAATTTTGCACTGGGGTGGGTGACTAGAGGATTCTTGTTCAGAGCCATCAGCTGAACAGCCGAATTCTGTTTGTATATCCTGTATTGAGCTGGCCTCGTCGATCGACGTCTTTTTGCGGGGCCAAGTGCCGCTTCGAGGAACTTGTGAGCTGAGGCGAGGACACCCTCCGCACTATCCTTGTCCCAACATGACCAAACCAGCAACTACTGGAGGAGTCTCCCCTCCACCTGGCCACTGATGTAGTTCTTGGTATGCCGGGCCCAATTTCGCCGACACGGACATGAGTGAGCCACTATTTTGAGCTCGTCATGGCCTGTGCAGGCATGGCGCATCATGCCCTGTTGGATTGGGAGTTTCGTGCAGTGCAGATCGCCAGTTCCTCCGCCACGCTTTGGCATGAGAGTCCAACCATATTGAGCACTTGCAAGGGAAAGACGGAGCCATGGCAAAAAACACTGCAGCAGTTGTGCATGCTATGTTCAGCTGGGTTTGTCAGAAGCTGCTCCATGACATGGTGTTGGCCAGGATTTTGGCTAAAATCACGGCTGAAGGCGTGTTTGTGGAGGAGCTTGAGCATAATCCCGCATCTTGGATGATCTTCTTTTGTGGATGTGGTTGGGGGACGTTGGGAGTTGTTTGGGTCCATGGTTGCCATGTGAGGCACGGCACCTGCCTGACGGGCCTGTGACGGGGCTGTCCGAGCAGGCGCTGACCCTACACACGAGCTCTCGTTGCATCCGTCAAGGTCTGTGGGCCTAGGTCAGAGGCAGAGCGCAACCGAAATATGACAGAGCGGTGGAGAGATCAAATCAGATTAGCTTAGGAGGAAGCGGGTCTTTTGCTGGCACAAGCACCCGTGATAGGTCGTATCCATAAACCTGAAGCAGCCCATGAAAGACATTCTTGCCGTCCTCACACAGTCTTGAGCTCGGGAAGCGCTGTGGTCAGCCTTGCCTTTGCCACGATCAGCTAGATTGACAGTTCGGATGCTGAAAGGTACCCAATCAAGACCAGGGTGTCATTGACTGGACATGCC
Organism: Symbiodinium necroappetens; assembly: GCA_905231915.1. Classification (NCBI taxonomy): domain Eukaryota; class Dinophyceae; order Suessiales; family Symbiodiniaceae; genus Symbiodinium; species Symbiodinium necroappetens. Next base: position 32,329 of record CAJNJA010018176.1, on the reverse strand, counting down.
CTCAGACCCAACGCAGATTTCAGACGTTGATCATGGAAGCAAGGCCCGCTCATCGTGGCACGCGACATCGCCCATGCCAAGATCAGCGAGCGGTTTGATCAGACGGGAGTCCTTCCAGAATACGTGAAGGATTCTTGCCTGTTGCCTGGAGCCTTTTGGCGTCATGTGCAGCTGTGCAGGATCACCCGATCTACTATGCTGGCCCCGCAAAGCCAAAGGCTTAGGCGCAGGATCGCAGGAGGAAACTGGAATCTTTGGCGTGGGCTGAGGACACCTGCAGGATATGCCTCTGGGTCTTTCGGACCAACCACAGCGGGCCGTTCCAAGCTGAAGGGGCTCGGTCTTGAAAGCACCTTTGTGATGGCATGTGAGATCTCCGTAAGCCCTAAGGCATGGACACTTATGTCCCTATGTGGCAACCGCACGGGGCTTCTTTGGCCCGCGCCACAGCAAAGCTGCATTTCAAGGTGAGTGATGCTGGCAGTTCGTGTTTGGGCCTTCGGCGCTAGATGGTGACTGTTGCTTCGACCCATAATGCCAGAAGGGTGATTTCACGAAGCTGACCTTGTACATGGGGCTGCCAGGCACTGGATGGAACCTGCAAAGGATGAACGACTGTTGTGAGCTTTGCCTGCTTGCGGGTGTTGGTGTGTGTTCGACCTGAGGACACGTTGACAAATCAACAGGGTTGTAGGGACAAGGGTCTAAGCCTCTGTTTTGAGTTTAGCATCTGATTTGCACCTCTTTTTCGGTGCTTGGAGGCCTGTGCGACAAAATAGAGTCCGAAAGTAACACCCATGGCCGGGCCTGGTTTGAGGCCACAGTGACTACAGGAACAAATCGCAAAGTAAGGCAGGAAAGCTGCAGCAAACCACGACGCTCATTGAAGAAGTCCGTGCGGGCTGGCTTGCTGAATTTGACAAATCATCCACTCTGAACGGAACCTTGTTGTCTGCTTGATTCCTCGGGGAATGAGGCACCACTTTCGGTCAAAAGTTGTTTGATGTATCGCAACAGCAAAACTGATAAACCCCACTTCAAACGATTCAGCGGGCATACCCTTGCAGAACTACCGAGCTTCGTCAGAAAAGGTTGAATCGCTTGCCCGCGACGCGATTGGGCGGCCTGTAGTGTCACGAGAAAGAAGCCCAACTCACAGCCCTTCCAGCATGGCTTTTCAATGTGGAATGCGCTGAGTATGAGATTGAATCGCACACCACTGGCGCATCTGCTCTTTAATGGGTATGTTGGCTAGGCTGGCTAGGCTATGCAAGTGTCTTGACTGCGTCGCCGTCGTGTGTTACCACAACTTGAAGGAGATGTTCGAGCTGACACTGTGAGTGCTCTGGCCCTTTCAATTCCATCACCATTGGCCGGCTTTCTGCAATCCTTGATTTCCTTCCCGCTACAGCCCATGGACCCATGCCCAAACCTCTAAGCTGTGATAGTGCCGTCGCTTGCAGGGCTCTTGATCATCAAAGCACTCCACAAATACGTCTTTGTCGAAATTCACAGCGACAACCTCGCAGAACCCATGTCGGATTCTTTCGGACGTGTCGCATTGCAGTGGACACATTGCAACGGGACTCCAGGATTCATGAACCTCGGCATTGATCACTGACTCACCCAAATAAAGACCATTCCGCGGGTTTGGATTTCTTTCCTTGTTCGCAGCAGCGGCCTATGCCCAAAAACTCCACGGTTCCCTGAGCTCTGCTGTACCAACCGGCTCTGTTTAGGGGCATCGTGAATTATTAGTTCGTCCATGTTTGTCCATCCTTACACATCCTTCGAAGGCCTTGCAGAGTGAAGATTGTCCACGGAGCAAGCTCGCTGTGCTTTCCGCTGCTCTACTCGGATCGAAGCACTGCTTTCGGCGAGTATTTTGGTGCAAGGCACTGTTGGGCCCTTTGTTGAGAAGATTGGTAACGAAACAAGCGCATGAAACGAGAACAGCAACTTTGCAACAATCACATGGTTTGAACATGTATACTGTATACTGTATGCAGTATGCATACACCCAGGGTGTGCTTCCCTCGTCTAGTGTGACTCTTGTCTTTGCCCGAAAAGTAGGTCGTGTGGTTTCAGGTGGGGTGCGAGCAAAGTGTTTTGTCCATGCCTTCAAATCCGTCTTGGTCGCCTGGGCACCCTACCTTGGGCGTCGCGGCAGATCGGCTGTGGAGGAGTAAGTACCATGAGGTCATTAACTTGTAGGCTCCACGAGCCATCGAGTCTTTCAATAACGACCTCAGCCGACAGCCGACACAGTAGGTCCAGGCTTCAGCTGGAACGGCACTGCATCAATCGGTGTGAGATGGTGTGAGAGCATCGGAGCAGCAGCTCTGTTTACCCTTGCCATCCCTTGCCCCTTGTGCAGGGGTCTGTCCTTGAGTCGACTCGAGTCTTCGGCACACGGCATCTCTCGGATTGTGTCGGCATAAGGTGACGCTTGCGAAGGGCAATCGCTCAAAGCAGGCCGTTTGCCTGCACGAGCGGAGCAGAGACCCACCTCTCACCTCTCGGGTTCTCGGGAGGTGACAGATTCTTGCAAGAAATACGGCGGCTTCTATCTCGGCAGCGTTGGTGGAGCCGCGGCGGTTGGATTCCAAGAGCGATCCTGTGGTCTTTGCTCTTTAAAGGCCATAATATGCACATCATAAGCGCATCTGAAACTGCACATGGAGGTTCTCGCCGAAGACTGCATCAAAAAGATCGAGGCATGGTTGGGCTGTGATGTTCTCAAATGACGATAGGGACTGCAGTACCAAGCCAGTTGTTTAGACCTTACGAATTGTCGTTTGCCGCAGGTGCTGGAGTTTCCCGAGCTCGGCATGGAGGCAGTCTGGAAGATTGAGGCACGCGTTGCGAGCATCCTTATTGCGAATCATACCAATGCCGTGGTTCTCGAACCCTGCGGTCAGGTAGAAAACTTTCCTGCTTTCATTCTGGTGGACGACAAAGGCAGACTTCTTACGAGATACCGTCAAGTACCCATGGACCAAAAATATCTAACAGTTCCAACGAGGCAACGATTTCTTCGCCAAGTGGACCATGTGACAGACTCTCTGATCGATTCTGCCTGGCTATCTTACATAAGATGGCTGGCAAGTGGTCACGTTGTGTTCTGCTAACCCAGCAACAACATGGCTACGTTCCGCGCCCGTTTGTGCCGACAATTACTTATTGCTTGATGTAGAGGTCAGAAGCTTGCAAGACAGTAAAAGCATGTAAAATCACAGATTTTTGGGTAAGCGGGTGCTCTAAGTGCTCTGTGCGATTCTGTGCGCTCTTAAGATATCCGGCGTTTGGGCCGCATTTAAGCCGATCTGCATCCGCCCGGAGCAGGGCTCAGGACTTCGTGAAGCTGGCGTGTACAAAGTACACGGCTTGGGTTCAAAAGTCTTGAGGGAGGCACAGGTTCTTTTCCCACCTCTCGCAGAGTGTGGAAAACAGACCAGAGGTCTCACTGGGTTGTGACTTTGCACGTGAAGACGTATACCTTTGCCCATGGAAGCTCTGGAAGCTCAAGGAGCAGATCGTTCAGGACACCAGAAGCCATCCGGTCACTCACACATTGCAATCACTTGCTCTTTGGGATCGGACTGAGTTCTGATCCGGTCCGGCACCCTGGCGCTCTAGGTAATCGACCGTGCAGGGCTTCTTGTTGAGCTTGCATGCTGCGACATTCAGCGAAGACAGGCAGACTGAAGTCCCAGAACCCTTCCAAGCCTTGCCAGTGCTTGCACTGCCATGCGTGCCTTGATTTGTGCACAAGCTTTTCCGCCGCTGCTGAAGCAGGCGGGGGATGGAAAAAAAAGCTGGTTTGGAGGTAGGTGCGAGCTTTGCCTTTGTCTCGAAGGCCGGCGGTGTGGCCAAGGATTACCTTGCACTCTGCCGAGCGTTAATCGACGGTCTTGACTGGCAAGTCACCTTGCTTTCTCCGGTGAGCATCGGCGAATCCGGCGAGGCAGATGTGGAGCCACCCGGCCTCTGCAAAAACCTGATGGCACACGAGAGCATGCTCTTCATGATGTCGGTCAGATGCTTGACATGACCAGCGCCGGCTGAGGAGATGGTTGAAGACTGGCCAGCTTGTCCACGTTCCAGTTTGGGCATTACAGGCTTCGAATGCACTTGGCGTGGCTGTTTTAATGGACTTCTTCTCCATCCACAACACCTTCAGACTGGTGTGGGAGCTGCTTCATGGAGGCGAAAGTCTGTCCAGGGCAGTGTGGTGTGCGATGATGAGTCCACATGTCTGGCCTCCTCGTTCTGTCGGCTGATCTCATTTCTCAAACCCGCCCCCTCAGTAGGCGATTCCAGTGCATCATCACTTGTCTCAAACTCGCTCGCCGCAAGCGTTGGCAGTTGATCACATCTGCGAAACCGCCTCACTAGGCGATGACGATTGATCACATCTTCTGAGTCCGCCCCTCATATGGCGATGGCGACTTTTCTTAAACTCTCCTCCTCATTTGGCGATGGCGCTTGATCACATCGCGAAATCCTACTCCCCTCACTGAGCTGTGGCGTTTGATCACGTGTCTTAAACTCGCCTCTTCAGCGATGGCAGTTGATCATAGCTCTTTGAGCCCGCCCTCTTACAAGCGATGGCTGTGTCTCGTATTTCTTAAATCCGCCCCCTCGATAGGTGTGGGAGGTTGTTTGTTGTTGGCTCACATTTCATCATTCGCCCTGTCATCAGGCGATGGCGGTAAATCACGTTTATTGAGCCCACACCCTCATTGAGCGACGGCAGTTCATCATGTTTTTTGCATCTCGCCCTGCGTAGAAGCACATGTACCAGCACTCCAAGTTTCGCACATAAGTTAGGAAAACAGTGCTACTTTACCGGATGAAAAGCGGCACCAAACTGACTGCAGAACGAAGAACACTTGGCAGGCAGATGCCACAAACCTGGGTGTCGAGCACAGATTTGCATGCCTGAAGTCCTGCCAAGAATCCAGCTGTGCTCCGCAGCGCACTGGTCACACAGTTGTTGCGTAAGTTGCCTCCGACATGGTGTACTGCAGACCCGCTTACCCCAGAAACGTTTCGGGCTTTCTAGGGAGCAAGAACAAAGAGTACAGTGCGAGCATCGCCACATTCTCGCAGACGACGCCTCGGTAGAAAAACAGTCACCACTCGGCAAGGATGGCCTTGTCCCAAGGAGCAAAGAAGATCTTTCCAGTGGGGGCAGCCAACATGAGAATCCTCGTACCACCCAGCTTGGAGGAAACTGCACCAAGAGACGGAAAAGGCCTGGGCCCCGGACGCCACCCTTAAACCAGTGTGCACTTGCAATGGTGGGTGGCGCCTTAAGCCCTCAGCAAAGCAGGGCGGGTGCCCGGGTCACGAACGAGCGAGTGCAGTGCCGGGGAGGTTGTTGGCATTAGTCCTGTCGTTGCTGCCGTGCAGCAGAGGAAGTGCAGCGACTGATAGGAAACGTCAAAAAGCACAGACGGAGCTGGTGTGAGGCCATGCGTTGTGTTTCATCGACGATAGCTGCATGCGCATAGCGCCGTTGATGCTGATGCGGGGCTTGGGCATGCCCAGCATAGCCACAACTCACTCGGATGTGCCTTCGCATCCCGTGTACAATCAGTTCATTCTGCTGAAGATCTTGTGGTGGCTTCATTTGGCATCTGCCTTCTTTGCAACTTTGCATGCGTCGGTGGCGCATGTGTATGCGAAGTCGCTTTGGGACCGCTACAGAATACCGGTAGATGGCGTGTGGCCTCCGGTGTTGTGGTCCGATGCATTTCGGAGACCGCTCCATGATTTTCAGGAATCTGCGGCAGCCAAGCGAGCATGTTGGATTGAGGAGTTGGGCTTCGAGCCGAAAGCTATTTTTCTTTTTGCGGGCAGATGGTCAGCAGAAAAGCGCATACACTTGTTGCATGATGCCATCCCTGACGATTGTGGCTTGATCATCGTGGGCGACAGTGATGCAGACTATGCCGATGAGATAGAAGCATCTCATCTGCCACTTCAGGACAAGAAGCAATTCGGAACTGCAGACATGTCCCGCTGCTGAGGCTACCGGGCGACGCAACATCTTGCCGAAGCGAGGCTGCTGTCTTTCAATCCTGCTACCATATTCATGCATAATCAGTTTCTGACTCTGGAATCGACTTCTCCTCGGAAGGCATGCTCGGGGCAGAAGATCTGCGAATAGCATATGCTGCCAGCGATTTGTTTGTTTCCGCGAGTACCTGTGAAACGCTCGGAAACACCGTCGTTGAGGCTTGTGCTGCAAGCTCTTAGCACCGGAGGCTCTTGCTCAACCCCTTGGAAGGCCTGGAGTGCAGGCATTCCGGTGGCAATCCAGCCCGTCGGTGGGCATCTCGAGTTCGTCAAGGCAAGCCGCTAAAAAGCAAAGGTGCTGTTTCGGCAACTTCAAAAGGGCTTGGGAAATGTTGGAGCTGGCAGGACAACGAGAACTCGTATTTCGTCGACTTCGATGCGAGTGACGAAGCTCGAGAACGCCTAACATCAATCGTGGCCGGAGGTGCGGGAAATGCAGTCAGCTCTTGAAAGCTTAGCCAAACTCGGCAGGTGTCAAGGCATCCGTGGAGCCAGCCCTCTCAAAGATGGGTGACTATTTTCGGACACTGGATTTTCCTGCTGAAGTACAGAGGACGGTTCTCGGCGCAACACTTCTCTTTGAGTGAAAACGCGACGATGCGCTCTTCAGGCGCCTGTTGGAACCGGCATTGTCCACTTCCGCTTCGTGGGAAGCTCTCACGGGATGGCGATGGATGATAGAGAAGCTGGTTCGAGTCGTCCTTTTGCTGGCCTGCTGCTTCATCTGGCCAGTGACAGTTGTCCGATCCTTACTGCGTTAATGTTAAGGGCAACCTTCTTGCAACGTGCGAGCATCATTTTGTCGTCTAGCCATCTGCATATTCTGTATCTGGTCTTGTCAGTCTGCGCAGGTGCAGTTCCTAACAGCTTCAGACTAGAGCTCAAGAAAGGTTTTATGAAGTTTGCCACCACGCGTGGTTGGGAAACATTGACAGAGCTGGCACTCAGCTCGGGCAGCACATGCCTGCACACTTGCAACATCCAGGTCTGGTCACGAGCGTATTTTGCAGTATCTTGCGACCCCATTTACAGGCCGGGAGTGCTGCAATCGTTCGAGGCACTTCATGCTTGATGTCTGGAGGTACGTAGAGCCCGGCACAGCCAAGGAGCCCGATGCCAGTGACAGGAGTCCAGGACATCGCCCAGCTGATTCAGAACTTGGAACTTCTCCTATTGTCATTGTATTTGCCAACTACGGGTAGCCGATGGCAGCAGCCAGTTTAGCATTAATCCGTACCTTGAAATCTGTACTTGAGGGTGCCCCGCGGAACTTGCGTGCTTTGCTTTGGTGTTGCTACTACGAGGGAAAGGACAAAGCCATGGATGCGCTGAGAACACACAGCACACGCGCCCCAACGACCAGGAGAACAAGTCAGAAGCATATGCAAGCTTGCTTTCGGACGACTCAGAATTCAAGACCTGTTAAGCACTGTCACATGTAGTGTAGTGCAACTAGTTGCACGGAGTGACATGCACGAGCGACAGCAGCAAGGACTACCGCCGCTGCTGCCATGCTTAGCGATGAGTTGGTCGAGAGCATACACGAAGCGCAGCGCATCTCTACTGTGTCCCCCTCTCTCGCCACGCACATCGAGGTTTTGCTCGTCTCCTCGGGATACCACCCGAAACTCGCGACCGACAAGACAGAAGGACCGGGCACCGACGAGCCACACATGGGTCCTCGGGTCCGTCGCGACCTACCACAAGTGCGCACCTCGGCTGGTGGACTGCTGGCCAAGGCAGTCGCGGCAGCCAAGCCAGGCAACGCGGAGCGTGCGCTCCAGGACTTCCGGGACAACGTCTACGCCCGCTCCGCACGGACAACCTGGTGCAAGATCTGCGAAGCATGGCAACAGGAGCCGGTCCCGCTCACGCCAGAGCTCATCGAGATGGTCGGGGCGAGTTTTCGCTTCGGCGGCTATCCGCAGCTCCGCACAATACTTTTCTCGAGCCCGGAAGGAACACGTCAGGGTCACGGGGATGCCGGTCTCGGCCATGGTCGAGATGGCGATCCGCGACGCCATGCGATCGTATGGGCGCCACCACCGTGAAGGACGCGTTCCGCCTGGACGCCTTGGACTTTGACTTGCCCGTGCATGACCCGGATCTTTCCTTCGCACACGGCATGGTTGTCTTGGGCGCCTGGTTCCTATGCCGCGAGATTGAGCTCGCGGGGCTCAGGGTCAAGCACATGAACATCAATTCGCTGTCGAGGCAGGTGACGTTCACGCTTGCATCTAGCAAAACCGACACTGTGGGCAACTAGGTGCACAGGAAGCACTCATGCTACTGCGGCGTGGTGCCGGAGACCATCTGCCCGTATACAATCCGGAGGACTTCCTTTTCTCAACTACATGCACCAGGCACGCCTCTCAGCAAGCCCCGGACGATCGAGATGATTCACGATGTCTTACGCGCGGCCGGCATCTCGCTTTCCCGCCCAGGGGTCGCGGACGAGCCCGAGGTGCAGCGCTTTGGTGGACACTGCTTGCGAGTGTCGGGAGCATAGCATTTGTGCCGCATGCGCATCCCGGTTTCGACCATAATGCTCCTTGGCCGTTGAGGGAGCCGAGCAATAGAAAGGTACGTCCAGGAAACCGAGCTCCAGGACATCATGCTGATCTCTACGCAGACGGCACCGGCACCACCGACGCCACGCGCTCGCATCGACGACGAGGCCAAAGGCCCGGACACCACGCAGTGGACCCTGGTTCCTTCGACTGCCACGGGCCAGGAAGCCTCAAGCCAGCCCGCCAAGAAGCCTCACGTCTCGGGCAGCTCTAAAGACGATGCTCAGATCACGTCCTTGCTGGGCACCCTCGATGGCATCGCAGAGAGATTGGAATCTATACAGGACAGACCGGGAATGGTCTGCAAGAACAGGCTCACGCTAGAGACCTCGAGGAGTCGGTTCGCCCGCCCGTGCAGTGGAGGGCACGCTGCGGGTGGGCATTCGGATTTTTTGCCAAATTGTTTCGAGCCCACGACGATGGCTCGCAGGACGTGTGCCGCAAGTGTTTTCCCGAGTGTGCAGCGGCAGCCTCGACTGCGAAGCCAGAAGCCAGCGCACCGGCGGCCTCGGATGAACTGACAGTGCAAGCTCTTCGTCGAGCTGAGTCGCAGCCTCCGCTGCCGCCACGCATTCGAAAATGCGAGATTGAATGTGACAGCGACCCTCTCTCTCTCTGTCGGTTCTTGTGCAGATGGTGAGTGAGAGTGCGCCGGCGCCGCAGCTCCGTTTCGCGCAGCTTAAGGACCTCGATCGGACCCTTCCTTGCAGGCCTCCTTTCCACGGCCGGCGCCTCGGACGACTTCCGCAAGTACATCGAGACGCTGGGCGTGACGACTGCAGCGATCTTTGCCGAACTAGGGGAGACGACCGCGGAGTTCGACGAAGCCATTGTCGAGCCCCTACGCAAGCCCTTCAAGTTGAACGACGGAGGAATAGCCGAGGTCTCGCACAAGGAATTTCCCGTGGTCCGCCGCCTTCGTCACGTTTGGAATAGGTGCAGAGATTAAGCGCTCGCCCCCGCAGCGCCAGCAGGGACATCGGCGACCACTACAAGCACGTCCTCTTCGTCAACGAAGGCCAAGGAGTTGCCCCCCGGGCACTGGCAACAGCAGATCAAGAAGTACGAAGCAGTCCACATCAAGGGTGTGGCGAGACGCTTTCCCGAGACGCTGTTGTTGGGAGCAGAAGCCACACTCGCCAAGCTCATCGCCGACGCGAAGAACGGACAACACAGCTCGGTGCCGCTGGAGGAGATAGTCCAGAACAGGCACTTCAAGGCGTCCGGCGAGCCCAACAACTTGGCTTCGAAGAAGAGGTCTCGCACGCTCGTGGTCAACGTGGACCTGCAGCTCGAGACAGAGCCAGAGGACAGGTGGCGCCCGCAATCGCGGACCGCTCTTCTCGACCGCTTCACAGCGAACCACATGGCGCTCGTCTTATTAGCATACGCGCCGGAGCATGACTTGGACAACTACTTTGAGTATTGGCAGCGCTTGGTCCGCAGTCGCCCCAACAAGATCGAGCAGCTCAGGCTCCACTGGGAGAACACCTCCTGGCGCATCGCTCTCGCCCTGCGCAAAAGCGCATCCTTCCAGGAGATCGCCAACGAGATCATGGTCGACAGCCAGGCCCTGCAGGACGCCATGAGCAAGGACGTCCCTCCAGAACGACCGGCTAAGACGCCACGCAACGCAGACCATGCGTGGCCTGATCTCCGAGGTGGTCGCGGAGGAAAAGGCAACGGCAAGGGCAACACTGACACAAAACCCATACCAAAAATCAAGTTGACAAAAAAAATTGTAAGAAAGTCCTGGTCCGGATCCCTGGAATGCATAGTTTGAGGAAGACTTGCAGAAAATTGTGGTTTTTTGTGTTGTTTTAGTTTGTTTTGTTGAGTTTGCTTGTTTTGTTTTTGTGTTTTGTGTTTTTCGTTTTTGAGATACTGGTGTTTGGTAATTATGGTGGCATTGCTCTGTGCTGGCTTTCTACCATGTATGCGGGGAATCCGAACGAGGTCCCTCCCAGTGCCACGTCTTTCAATTTCCTTTGCAAACATCGGCAATCTTCCCAAACCCCCGACAACACACGATCTGCATCGTTGCTGGGTTGTGCGGTCGTGCTGCTTCCCTCTGTGAATCAGACTGGCTGGAAAATTGAATCTGCGCTTGGTAAGTACCCCTTTACAAAGCCAAAGCTACACACGTGTAGACCCTGAGTCGAGGAAAGAAGCGGGGAGGGTCAGAAGACACATGGTCGGGCCACATGACACTTATGCGGCATCAACACATTCTGACGGCGATCACCGACGATGTCCTCAATGCAAAGTTCACGACTCACGGTTGTTCACCGGTGGGCAAGCGATGAGCATCGTCAAGCGGCACGCCACGCTTGCGACGGTTGCGAATGTGCTCAACTTCAGCGCTATCCAATGCGATGACCTCTTTCATCTCAAGCGGCCGGAAATGCCTCAAAAGTATGCCCCGATAAGGAGGTGATCTGTTGTGAAAATGTGCCAACAGTTAGACCTGGTCGTGAATTTCGTGCGGCAAAGGCAGCATATGCTTTTAGCGTGCGCCGCCAACTGTCGTCTATTGCGAAATTGAAAAGTATGCGAGCACACCGTGTGGACAAAGTCGCCATGCAACGGGTTTTGCAGCCGCCCCCGATGTGTCCGCTGCCAACCATGTTACGCAAACATTCAGCAGAAACGGGTGGGGTCTTCAGGAAGCTCATCGGCATATGCAAGTTTATCGGCATCATAGCCGTACCCAAGTGCCAGCAGTAAAGGACGGAAGACACAGTAAAAGGCGGCTCTAACATCGACGAAGCTTGTGGCCAGCGACTTGCCCAGTTCCTGCGCAAGCCATCATATTGCACGTACGTTCGCAAATTCTTTTCTTCTTGTAACGTTGTTACTCCACTTCCGAGTCACCGACCTCGAAAGTATCCGCCTTGTCCTCCGGATTGGAGCTGAGTTTCCCCCGAGGGCTGCCGTTGTTTGAACTTTTGCCAGGTGGGCCGATGTGTCGTCTGAGCTTTCTTGATCTCTTGCACCTGCTTTCGTGCTTTGCCAAGGGCTGTTGGGAATGATTTGATCACTTGCTTGATGGCATCGCCTCTATCAATGCACCCAGCAACATGTCTTGCATTCGGTTCTCGTCGGGCGCTGGTGGGCGCTGTTTTACTTCATGATGGGGGGGGCGCCCCCGCATTCGCGGTCTTTCCCTTTCCTGCCGCTTTGTCACTGCCTTGCATCTCCTGATCGTGGCCGGGCCTGAACCTTCTTGGGCTCTTGGGTCGTGTATGCGTAGAGTCCGAGCGAGGTCGTGGCCTGCCACCAGTGTGGGGATGCTGGAACCAAGCATTCGAAGGGTTAGTGCAGGGCAAGGTTTGAATTGCTTGCTTCCGCTACGGGACGGAATTTCCCAACGTAATCACTGGTGGTGCGGTACGAGCCCGTGTTCGTTGACGGCCGAAGGGCCTGTGCCGACACGGAGCGCACGCTGGCCCTCGATCTGTGCTGTGGAAACGAAGCAAGCCAAGCCAGCAAGACAGACCAGAGAGAGACACAGATGAGAGAGGACGCTGCTCGGCAAGCGAAGACGACAATTCAAGGCCGGAGGCTGACGTCCAGACTCATTCTACATCTGGCAGCACTGGGATGCAGCAAACTAGCATTGATTGCAGCATACCGAGGTTAGCCCTTTTGAGTTGTGTCTGACAAATCAGATGCTCCGCGGCCAAATGCGCATGCGGACAAAATTCTTGAGCATGATCTGGTTGATCTGGAGTCGGGGGGAGCATGTCCGAAGTATTCCTTGCCTCTCATCACGTTGAGCCGAATGCAGTTCCGCCGCGAATGGTACCCCGGCTCAAGTCACGGCAACGCCCCTTCAGAGAGGATGGGAGGATCCCTCCGTGCTTGAAGCCATGTCGGTCCTGGACTTTGCATGGCACTTACCTGGACTTACCCATGCGGCCTCAATGGCTGTGCCAGAATTCCAGAATCAAGTGTCTGATTGCTTTGAGGATGAAGGCCTCAATCTCGCATCCTGGGCATCAGAATTCTGGCAGAGCCTGTACCGTGAGGCATGCATCTCGCTATAATGCAGCTCACTCGAAATCTCTAGAGGCAGTCCCTTGCAGGAGGCAGACAAGGCCTTGGCGACTGCCAGCAAGGCGCTGCTTTCTGCGCTGGAATGGTGGCCTCGGCCCAGCTAACTCGTTGCGAATTGCCTCTACACTTGGAAAGGCGCTGCAGCAAGCGCGGGACGCATCGGCAAGGGCGATAGCTCACAACGGCATCGCTCGAGCGCACCTGCTGGCTCGAGAGTTCCTCAAGGCTGAAGAGGTGAAGACCCTGCTGTCTTGTAGGTTTCATGAGTTCGGTGCTGTTTGTGTCTGCGAAGCATGCGAAGCTGCACAATGCGCAATGAGCCTTCCAGGCAGCAAAACAGGGGGTGGAAGCTGCGCGTGGAGTGGGGGCCTTATAAGGACTGCTCAGATGCCACGCCGTGTCTTGGCGTGTCGACTCAGGCAAAGGACTCCTCAGATGTACTGGCTCACTGCGTTGCCGCCAAGGATACTGAAAGAATCCCTTAGACAAGCCTCGGCTTCGTAGAGTAGAGCACCAGAACGGGGCTCCAGGCGTTCTTGGCGCATTTCCGACTTGACGATGCCTTCCAAGCAGCAGAAGCTGCGGTTTCGCTCGCCTGCGACCCAGCTGCCATCTGCATCATTTGCTCCTGGCTTCCTGCCACTGCCACTCCCGAGCAGCCTTAGGCGCAGCAGAAGGGCAAGTCGATTCAGGCTGCGGCACTGACCGCACGCGCGCAGGCACCGGGACCATCTTTTGCAGCGGTGCCGACGCGGATGTGGTGCAGGTCTGCCTCGCGCGAGACAAGAAGCAAGAGGCGAGTAAGGCGGACACTGCATCTCTCGAGGGTCGACGAGCCCTGCGCGGAGTCGACACGTATCACGAAGTGTCTGGAGGTTGCACGGCAAGCTGCGGCTTTGTTCAGAGAGTGTGGGGAGAAAGGTGGTGAGGCCGTTTCTGCCGGTCTGATGCTTCCCCTGTTACATCACGAAGCTTAGCCTGAGAGGCAATGGCCTTGGAGGTTTTGGTCCGAGCATGCTTAGTGTCGAAAAAGGGCAATGAGGCTCTCCGTGCTGCAAACGAGGCGAGGAATATCTGCGGAAGCTCGAAGCTCCTTCCTGTCAGGAACATGCTTACACACCCTGAACTGTGGAGAGGTGCTGGCACTGTGTCAAGACGGAGCAGACGCTGAGTCCAGATCGCTGCTTCTTGTTGCCAAGACGAAGCAGGCAGAACTACGGTACAGTGGCACAAGAGTAGACGCAGCTTAGGCAAGCTTGAGGCGACTTCTCGTCTGCAGGCCCTGGGAGATGCCCAGGAAGCCCAAGAAGCAGTCCGGAGCTCAGATCTCGATCACGAGATCGCCACAGCTTGCCGCTATTCCGGGCTCACAGAGTAGCCTTCAGACGCTGTCAGCTGCAGGCTCAGAAAGCAGTCGCTCTCTTCGAGAAAACGGACAATCGGCAGATGCAGGCTAGCCCGGATTCTGGAAGCGGGTGATGTTTTTCTGCATGCAAATGCTTGAAGAACTATATAATCGGTGCTCTCTTACAGTGCGAGAAGAAGCGTGCAAGACAGCCGAAGCGCCACGACTGGAGCTACAGCTGGTGAGACTCCTTTTGCATGCTGGGCTTGCTCATGCCCGGAGGGAAAGAGGTGCATTCCGGCTTTACCTCTCAGCACGTACACAAGGAAGGATGTTGCTCATTGCCTGCGTGCGCACACGCACACACAAATTACAAATTTAAAATGGCATGCCAAGACCTGTTGTGGCAAGCATACATGTCCGGGTTGTTTGCTGGAGAATCACGCTGTTGTTGTTGTCACTGCCACCATCGAGCGCTTAGATCCTGCAGCCCAAGCTGTCAAACATTAACACCGAAGGAAAATTCCAGCAGGACGATGGGCCTCTTTTTCGATCACATGGTCCACGGGTAGCGCTGTGCTCTGCTGCTGGAGGTTGAAGTAGTCTGCCTGTTGCTTGCTGTGATTCTCGGGGTTACAGACGGACAGCATGAAGTCGAAGGCAGGACCAGCATGACGGTGCCTTCCGCATGACCGTATTGGAGGGGACGTCCAGCATGTTATGCGGGCACCGTGAGGAAAGCGTTGGGAGACCGAGCTGCACATTTAGCCTAAGCCGGAGTCCAACGCCCGGAGTGCAGTCAAGGGGGTTGAGCAAAACATGTTGGAGCCCTGCATCTTGCAACCCTCAATTAGCTGCGTGGCTGCATAGCAACTTTAGCAGACCATCCGTGGCCACTTGTCTTCCTATCGTGGCCGGTGTGCGAAAGAAGGAACTCTCAAAGTTTGATTGGACACAGCCACATTGCATGATTCTTGCATTTGCGTTGAGGAAGCAACTCAATGCTGGAAACTCGTTGTCCCTTCTTGCCACTCAAGCAGGCAGTTCTGCTATATCTTCTCTACAAACTCAGCTGAAGATTCAAGATGTTTACAAGCAGCCACTCCGACGCGCCAAAGATTGGGGTGAAGGATCCCGGACTTCCGAAAGCAAGCCCTTTTCCCGGGTGCAGGGCATCACGCTGAAGCAGCTGGCTGAAATCTGCTTTGCAGGTGGGACATCATGATTTCTGAGTCTGAGTCACTGAGTCTTAGAGATGTCGCAGCGGCTTCAAGGAGGTGACAGCATCGACGGTTGAGGGCTCAGGGACGCTAGGACGCTCAGCACTGGCCTGGTGTCGACACGTGCGCTTTCAGGTTGGCAGTACACGAAAGAAGCTCTAGAATGCTTTCGCGAAGTGGGCCACAAAAGTGGTGAGGCCTGTGAGCATGTGCCGCGAGGTGTGCCGTAAGTCGAAGCAGCCGTGTGCAGGCCACCACATTATGCCAGATTGCAGCTGCACATGTGGACAATGGCTCGTGCGACTGTCTGGCACGATTGTTGGAAGAAGCCAGTTCACAGTTCAGACTCATGGTCGTGGAAGGAGGAGGCTCTTCGCATCGCAGAGGAAGCGGTGACCCTCTGTCGCGACAACAACTTCAGGCACCTCTATGCTGCAAACTGAGAATTGCCAACAAAGACCCTGTCAGGACACAGCTGGGGACCACACTCAGCGTCATGGCGAGTGCGCACGTGGCCCAACTCCCGACAGCCCGCAGCGACCAGCAGGAGCGCGGGCATCGCTATGCACAATTGGCACTAAACATGGCTTGCAGTGTGCGTTCAGTCCTCACGGCTGCTCCAGGAACAGCAGATCAACTGGAAGGCCCGATTGGCTGGCAAAGAAGCCCTTGGAATACAACAAAGCGTGCCGCACCTACGTTGCCTACGCTGGTGAATGCTACTTGCAGGTACACTAGCCCACTTCATTGCTGACCACTGGCTCAGGTTGGTGATCGTGTCGGTGAAGCCCAGACACTGAAGAGCTTGGCATCTGCTTTCCTGAACTACGGAAACGTAGCTGAGGCGCAGTGGGATCTTTGCCTCATGTCGGAGAGGAAAGTGTCACTCAACTCTGTGCAATGCTATAAACATTATAAACCGATCGCGACACTTCATGAAGACGCGAGCGTTTTGATGCTTTACATTCTGGAGTTTTTGTTCATGGCAGTGTCGGCTGTGAAACATGTATTTGCTGTCCCTTGTAAAGGCTCGCGCAAAAGCCAAGCTTGCTGTTGACATTGGCAAGGCCGGAAACGAAGTGGAGTCGTAGCATACACGGAGCGGACAAGCGAGCTGAGGAGATTGGGAACAAGCAGATAGAAGGTGAAAATCTGCTGCTAGTCGCCCAGTCGAAGCTCCATGAAAACAAGGCCGGACGATAGCAAAAGGGGGTCCAGGTGCAGCGCTTCCCATCATAATGTTAGTCTTGTGAAGAATGCGCACGCAGCTCAGCAGCTCTACCGCTCGCATCGCAGGAAGAAGGGGCACGTCTTGCGAGACTGTCGGAGAAACTACTGCGAGAAGCAGGTCGGTCGGTCGGTGTGCCTGCGCAGAGGTGATAGTAGGCAGTAGACAGGCATCCGTGTTACTTCTTGACGAAGGCTTTCATGCTTGGTTGTATTCCTGGATCATCTGGATCTTGTTTGATGGATGTCGGTCTTTCCGATCTGCCTAAGCGTTGCCCATCTCAGGGGTACGCGTGGTATCTGTACGTAGCTCTTGCAAGCATCGGCAGCAGGATCGAATTGGAGAACCCTGAAGTCGTGACAGTACTTTCCTGAAGGGGGAAGCAGGCAGGCAGCATAAGACACGCCTGCCCTTCAAATTTAGTGGTCCAGGGTATGTTGGGTTTTTGCAGGTTTGAGTTACGTGCAACTCAAGCTCGCAGAAAGACTTGCTGTCCACAAAAATCATCTAAAACCTGCGAAACACACACACACACACTGACTGACTGACTCACACTTGGCACTCGGACTTCCGAGATCTGCGTCAATGGGATGCAGCTCTTCGCTCAAACGACGAGATCAAGAAAGTTCGAAATGTTGTTGGTCGTGCGACAGACTGGTCCGCATACTGTACGTAGCCCAGGCAGTGCCTGAACCGCATGGACAGGAAAAAGGTTTTTTTCAGGTGTGTGAGTCCTAGCTTACAATTTGGAGCTTTGTTAGCGCGCGCCAGAAAGCCAGCCCGTGGTAGCCCTCTCGGATTTCGGGTCGGACCGCAAAATGGGCATAGGCAGCAGGTCCAGTTGAAATCAGCATGTGAAGAACAAGCATGGTGCGGTGCCATCATCGAGGGTCTGTCGGGTCGGCCCTTCTAGGTCGCTCAGAGAGTTCTTGGGCCTCTTGGAGCTTGGGTCTCCAAGCCTTGCTACTCCTTGCTCTTTGTGACAGGAGCTTCATCTGCTGCTAGAAGTGCTGGAGACGTCTACGATTTCATTCGAGATTATGGAGTCCAGCGAAAGTCCATGGCTCGGTGGTATTCGGTGTGGGAACTTGTCTGGTGCGAGAAGCATGCCAGCCCGTGCACTACAGGGAGACGAAGAAAGACCGGCCAAAGCAGGAAGCAGACATCAAAACGGACATCACCATTGACATAGAGGAGACCATTGCCTTCAACCGTTGCGCTGCGGATGTGCGGCGATTGTACAGCCTCATTCGGCCTCTGTGGCGGTCATGCATGCAGGAAGGGAAGCATCGGCTCGGATACTTTCACGGTTGGCTCCACAGTGACCGCTGTGACAGACTTGTGCTTTTGACTCCCGCATAGCCATGATCTGAGTCCATCTTGCAGGCTTTACGGCTCGGGCTGTTCGTCCTCGCGCATAGTGCCCTGCGATAGATACTGACACCCGTCCGATCGCTAATCGGACCGAGTTTGGCGAGCTGCATCGAACGGCTGCACATTGCCTGAAGGGTTTGACACATGCCGCGAAATAGGCGCAGGCCAACTCTGACATGCTGTGTCCAGCAGTACGCTTCGTCGATCTTCCGGAGGCCGCGCGGAAAAGAGCGAGTCGCCAAAGTGAACTGTATTGCATTGCTGACATGCACTCCTGGGATTTGCTTATGGCACTGGTGCACTCCATTGCACCCCTGCGAGCCGCACATAGCCGCCACACAAAATGCTGAGACATGAAGATGCATCCTGGCCTGGCCACCCGAATCTGCCAAGACGCACACAAAACAGCTGCGTACCTATCTTGACCGACAGCGGGCCTCTTTTATGTGTCGACTGTCGACATATGAATGTTAGATTCCCAATGATCCTTTTTCTGGTTCTGGTTGACTAGCTTCAGATGCCAAGCCTGCTGGCGGCTCAGAAGGGATCCGTGCCTGCGTTGCCACGACGTCTCCAAGACGACGAAGTGCAGGTATAGGCTGCTATGTCTGGGTACAGGTCTAAGCTTGCACAAGAGCATTCAATGTTAAGATCGTTATCATCTGGGCAACTGAGGATGTCTTCTTGCACCTGCCGGCTGCGAGGCGCCACAGGCAGGCAGTGGCACAAAAGCTCCAAAGAAACGGCGCCGCGGACCTTCACTTCGCAAGATCCCTGTGCCCGGGAATGCAAGATCTTGTGCAGTTTCTGTGCTCATTTCCTGTTCTGCTCTCCTTGCAATCGCTTCTGACTGGATGCCATTTTAACCTCATGAAGCCCTGCGCAGCCTGAAATACATGAGCATGAACTGTTCTAGAACTTTCCTTCTCGACTCAGCTGTCACCGGACTGACCGACCTCCCCAACCTGGTGGGAGATAGGGACCGGGTCGGGCCGGAATAGAAGAAGAGCGACAGTTTTGTCCGTACGAGCAAAGGCATGCGGGCACGATTCCGGACGAGACGTTAACGGAAAATCGCACTAGAGAATTTGTCTGGAGTGCTGAGAGGACTTGATCAGCCCAGGACGCGTGTTAGCTTCTTGAATGGGAGTAAAGAAGCTAGCAGATAAAGAAGAATAGGAAGAACAACAGAGCATATCTTACAGCGGTGACCACGAGAGCCGGTGGCCATTGTCTTCGCTCATCTCTGTTGCTGGATCTGCCCAAAACTTTCTGGAGATTTTTGATATAAAAAAATAGAAACATTCCACGTTGTTCCACGTTGTCTGTGGACATGTGACGTGAAGGAGGACGCGGGTCCCGTCACAGGAGAGTTCCACTTCAAAGCAGTGTCTTGCAAGCCAACTGCAATGGCATCGGTGGGGCTCAGTACTGCCATCATCCAAGATTGATTCCGGCAAGCAGGTATCGCAACAGAAACTTTGGTGCCCCGACTATTTTGAATCGTTGGTGATCAGCATGTGCCAGCATTCGTTTCTCTTCCGACACTTCCTTTCCTTTCTGCCTCCTAGCCCGAGGCCCTGGACTTGGTCAGGCCCCCCGTGTATCGAGCGAGCAGCAGAGCGGAGATGACCCACAGTTAAATCCGGAGGAACCAAAACTCAGTGCTTGAGGGATACCCTATCACAACCTATCCACCTTCCAAGATGTTGGGCGTAGCAGACAACTTTGGCTCTCGAAATTGCACGGCGCGTCTGTTCCATTGCAACAGAAGCGAAGGACCACGAATGAAGGCGTGTCATGGTCGCGGAGGGGATTCCACTGCACCGTGACTATGCGAGACAACCCGATCCTTTGTAAGAAACAGTGCACTCAAGCTGCCTCCCCGACGCGCTATACAGGGTCTTGACTCTTGACCGGGCTCGTCACACTTTGGCGTTTTATGATCTCCGAAGAGTTGAAACAATAGTTCTACCGGTCTTTTGCGAAACGCAGAAACCGGCGAGCGGAGCCTGGTTAGGGCCATGCGATGCCACATTCAGAACCAAGTCTCGATGACGCAAGTGACGGAGCTGTTGGGTCTCAGTCTTAGCTCTTAACCGGACCTTCCTCTGCCTGGCTTCCGCAAGCCCACTTCCACAGACCCGCCTTGGCACCGGAAAGTCTCGCCTCAGCCAAGCCCCAAAATGCTTAAGCTTCAAACCTGAGACTCTAGATCCGTAAATGTCCGAAATCACAGAGAGGCAAACATATTCCTTGCTTTCCGCATCAGCCGTTCCGGCTTCCGAATCAGCCGTTCTGAGATTTTGGCCATCATCCAGATGGTCCGTCGATCTTTTCCTGTTGAGTTGTCGTATCTGTTTTGCCTTTCCGTTGCAAGCATCCTTCCAATGTCATTTCATACTTTGCCTGCCTGCGTGGCAACACGGTAGATCGGTCATCAACAAGAGCATCCGGTTGCCGCATCGCCTCACACTGACGAATGGTCTCGATCACACTGTGGCTTGCCCCACGATGCCTACCTCCCGCAGTCAGCGACCGTGTTTTCGGACATGCCTGGTCGCATGTTCTGACTCTGTTTTCCTTGTTCTCAGCCTGTGCCGCTCTTGCTTTTCGACACGGTGTCCCGACTCTGCCATCATACACAGTTTGGATTGCCAGCAGGATGCAAACGTTCCCCTTCATGGCACTTCAATCAGAGGTGTTCCAGACGCAGCATTTGAGGGCCGATCATCATGCATGGGCAGGTACGAAACAGATCAAATTGACAGCGAGCCATTATGGTGAAAAGCTGGCACTGCTGGCACCTGGCGATGACTTCTTTGTTCTATGAAGGAAGGGTGTGGGAAGCTGACCTGCGGAGCAGAAACAGGCAGTTAACAGTTCCGAGCTCTTCAGCAAAATCGGCCGGGGAAACTTCCGGCCCTTTCTGCTCTCTGTGGGAAGGCAGGCAAAGCAGTGGGCGGCGGTTCTAAGCATCGGGCAACAGCGACGGGCCCGGCTACAAAAAAGCCGCAGCTTCGCGGCGCACGCGTCGGCCGCGGTGCCGAGAAGCGGCCAAGACTAAGACGACATGAGCCGACAGGAACCCTCACGCGATTGCGATAGAGTCAACGATGTTATGACAGACTGAAACTGAAGGGCTCATTTCTTGAAGCGTAGCTTCGAGGAAGGCAAGGCACGCCCGCCAAACACCTGCACTGCTGCGCCGTGCATGCCTCAAACACTGAGGCCAGAACGTTCCTCATGGGAGGCGACGAGCTTTCAGGAGCTCCTGGAACCAAACAGGTATCGCTGCAGGCCCCTTGTTTAAGAATTTGAAGTGGCACTCCGGCCTGAGTTTGTAGCAAGAGGCGTATGCAATCGATGAGACGCCAGTCACAAACTCACAATTCCGGGAGTTTGTCAAAGAGACGAAATTCAGGAAACGTCGTCTAGGCGTTTATCCTCGAATTTCCCGTGCGTATGTCGTGTCAGGACGGATGCTGAAAAGTACGGTTGGAGCTTTGTGCTGAACAGCTCCCTGAGCAAGGCCAAGACATAAGGAAAACACAGAATCAGCCGGTGGCAGTGTCTGGCACCTAGGCTGTACTTCAAGAATCTGGGCAGCACATCGAGAGCGCCCCGCATTGGGCTGGCAGCTCAAAGACCATCGAGCTGCGTCCTGGGATTCCGAACTTTTCCTGGCGAGGTCGCCGTCCAAAAGGCCTGGTGGCGACAACCGGAAGGGTCATTGGCTCGGGGCTGTTTGGGGGTGATGTTCGTTTCACTGCGCCGCGACATGTCACGAGGCGAGACTCCTCTCTGAAGGGCAGATGGGAAGACTATCCTGTTGTGCACATCAGCTGGACTGATGCAAGTGCCAGGGGGCCCCAGACACTTTGGTTGGGAATTCGAAGCAGACTTTGGCACTGCAGAAGTGCAGTGATACAGAAGGCCTATTGTGACTGGGCTGGCAAGCGGCTGCCGACTGAGGCTCTCGTACTGCAGTGCGCGTCATTGTTTCCTTTACGCTGTTGTTTCAGGTCATGGAAGTGCATGTATAGGTTGTGCTTACTGCCGCTTGGTAAGCCGACCGATAAGCTAGCTGACCACCCCACAGCCTTTGCCCTGTGCCCGCCCCACATCGAATGCGGTGGTGGTTTGACCGAAGACCAACTCCGACAGCTACCCCAGCAGACCTGATGAGGCTGAGTGGGAAAATGCTGCTCGAGGGAAGAGAAAGGAGCTGGTACCTTATACTTTGCTCGTTCGTACGTGTACACAGCAAGCAGGCAAACATGTCGAGCTCATGCACAAGGTCTCTCTACCCATGGGAGGGGAGCTCAGACATAAGCACAAGCGGAAGGTGGGAGATGCAGGCAGTAAGTAAATTCCGGAAGTAGCTCACAAGAAATGATCAGGTGGATGATGAACATTTGGCAGGGGCGCTTTCCGCTTGAGAATTTGCTGGAGGTGCCCGCTGACACAGAAGAGCATGGGTTGAAAACGGTAGGCGTGCGCTACTCGCTGGGAGCTACACCAAGCCTCTTTTTCAATAGTGCATGCAAACCTTTATGACAGGATGGCTACCATGGCATTAGCCCTGTCAAGGCCCTGCCTGCTGTTTCTTAGCACCTCTTGCGTGTCGCAGCTGCACCTGCAACTGGTTCACATGGCCCGTCACGTGGTCTTGTTCCTGGGTCAGCGATGACTGAACTACGAGCTATTCTGGGACAATACTGATGCGGGGAACTCACTTGAAATATAGAGGGGCTACAGCGGCAGCTGTGTCAGGATCATAGACAAATAGATAGTGCGACAAGGCGAGCCTGGTCGAGTCTAGTTGCGGTATGTTGCGGTAGAGTGACAGGTAGATAGGTGCATCCGACCAGAAAATGAACGATGCCCAGCCGTAACCTACCAGCTGCGCTTTACAAGCCATGCTATTAAGCACAGGCCGTGTTTGTTTTGGCGCCAGTATCGTTCGCATAGAAGCGTTCATTTTGAAGCGTCATCTCAGAAGTCTGTAGTGGGACTTCTATAGTGCTCGAATGATCCTAGTTGATCCCAGTCGTTCGTGCAAAACGGTGATGAAGTTCCGGGGCAGCATGCATGTGGGTCGTAGATGTCCTGACGATGCACTTTTTGAGAAGCGCTTCGTATTTCTTGTGCGACAGGCCCTCCTCATGTCCAAGCCTGCCGCCACCCAATCTTGCATCGCAAACTCAGGATAAATAATGCCATATGACGCCTTTCACGGAAACCTTACTATTTCGGACTGACGGAAAGCTTGTTACTTGATCCAACTCCCACATGGCCAACAGTAGCTGCATGCTGAGTTAGCAGTTGGTCTGCAATGACGCAGAAGAGCAAGCAGGCATTTCAAGCAAACTCCTACGGCCTGTTCTCAACCGCTGGATCTTCAGTTGTTCATTCAAGGTGATTTGGTTGAAAATCCTGTGACTGTTGGCTTCATCAAGGTCGGGAATGTCTGGGAGTGGACTTCAGATCCCTTTCCAACGCAAAGCAGGCTTGGTATGCCAAGTAGCAAAGCCCCACCAGAGCGACCGCAGCTCATTCTGACGATTGGCCAGTCGTAACTGTTTTGCGAAGGCAGGAGGAACCGCAATGGACACTGAAGGGCGGATCGTTCATTGACAGCCTTGACGGAGAGTTCAACCACAAGGCCCCGAGAAAGATTCCAGCGCTCGTCTTCGTGACAACCTTGTTGCCCAGAGGCAACCGTCGTGACCCGTATGGGCAATACTGCAGACAGTGGAAGTTACAACACTGGGTTTCGCTGTGTGCTGGCCTTGGGCCTGAGGCCACTCGTGGCCCCCGGACCACCTGTGCCTGTCTCTGAGGCAGCTGGCAAAGGAGGTGGTGGGCGGAAACGCCCTCCAGACCAAAAAATGTTGCAGCAGCTGGCAGAGGACTGTCTACTTCAGTGAGTCCCTTCCTTAACCCATCTTTCCTGCAAGCCTGCAGATGATCCAGGATGGTGGCATCGAAGCTGTGCAAGAGTATCTGAAGAAAAGCGGATCCAGTGCCCAGGCGCCTTGAGCGCGTCTAACAAGATGTTGGCACCTCATTCACCTTGCAAGATGTGAATAAGCCGCAAGTCACGAAAGCTCTCCCCCAGAGAGCCTTTCGCTTCAATAGTCAGAACTTGTTCTGCCAGAAGGCTTAGGGGGTGCGCAGGGGGTTTGGGGGGGCCCCCTGAATTGGCCGGATACCGGTTTTTGGCAGCGAGTCCCCTTGATTTGGGGCATGTCCGCCTGCCTCCTTTTTCGGCTCTGGCGGGCTTGTTTTGAAGGGTGCACTACAACAGGCCTTCATGGAGAAACGGGCCTTCGATGATGCTCATGATGTCTGGGTGTTGGGGGGACGGTTTAGGGTTTAGGGTAAGTTTCGAAGGATTGTGACGTAAGCTCCTCCTCATGATCCTATATCTCATCGTCTGTGACTATTGCCCACTCTCCCAAACTTAAGCAACCGTGGTTCAGCAAACTGTCGAAAAAGGCATCCTTCGACCGGGGAGCGAAGTCAAGCTTCACGAAGCTAGTGCGACACGTTGCACGGTTTGAAAGTGCAGGAGTCAACTGCACATGCAACCTCTGAACTCATGCCATGCAGCTAGAGCTTTCGTCACATCCCGTCGGGTCTCAAGTTTCGAGAGGGATGTGATTTTGCGCGTTCCGTATTTCCGAGAGGCCTGATAAGGCAAATGAAAGGGACATGGTGGAGGGCTGCCGTAGACACACATAGCTACGAAAGTCTCAAAATAGCACACAGTGTCGTTGTCCAACAGCGGAAAGGTTTTCGATCAGATTCTGGCACTTCACCGAACAGAGTGATAAGTAAATGGGATTCGAGCGGGCTCCCGGCCGGGCACAGGGAACGTTGCTTGGCTTTTGCGTTGCGTGGGCAAAGTCAGGGGGAACTGCACTTCGTTCCTGGCACTCGCTCCGAGGGAACAGACTGGAGAAGAGGCAGGGTGCTTGACCTCGAGCTGTCGATGGACGCTTCCTGCAAAGGTTCGGAATTGTCGTACAATGATGCATGGCGTGGCCACACGCAACCTTGGAATCACCTGGGATTCGTCCTCCACTCGTCGGGGCTACGTTGGCACGAAACACACACGGACCAGCAAGTTTGAAAACCACCACTGCAACCTAGCAACGGCTTGCACTGCAGCATGTGAGGTGTGGACACTGAACGTACGGTCGACGGGAGTAGCTTAGAGTGAGATGCATATGTTGAGTCAACTGCAGCAGGTCTTCACGCCCTCGGAGTTGCAGAAAACACGAGAGGAGCTAAGAAAGCAGGCCATTCAGCGCTTTTTGGGTTTCGTGTTCTGAGATGCGGCGGGGGTCTGCGATGGGTTATGTGAATCTCCGCATGGGTTCGTTGGAGTGCGGTGCCAAGCTCTTCGTGGGGGACGCAGGGCTGTATTGTACGTGCGCTCTTATGACGGCTGGAGTTCGTGTGGTCGTGTGAGGTTTCTGTGCGTGACCTTGCGTACACAATTTCATGGAGAGTTCGGATGCACTGTCAAAAGCCTTTTCGTCGTCAAGCCACGCATCCCTGATGAACCAAGTGACCCATCAGTGTATTCAATCAGCTCCGTCATAGTTCCGTCGTCTGAAAGTGTCTGAAATCACTTCCACGCTTTGACCCCGACTTTTGCCCTATTTTTGTTTTGATCCCGGAATCCTTATCGTGTTAACTCTTCCACGCTTTCCGCTCAAAAGCGCATCCGCAGTCTTCTTTCTTCTGTCAGTTCATATCGCTGAATTTATCGCTGCTGGTCAAGCAGCATGTGCCTCGATGCTCGCCGCCTGAGGAATCATCCCTCCGAAGCCCTGAAGAGTTGTGATGCTGTGGCATAGCTAGCATGTACAGATGCTGCCGGACAAAAAATGCAACTGGCATTAGGGTTTGAGGAAGTGGACAGGGGGGTTTTTCAATGTTCAAGTAGTTATGAAGTTCGTCGAGTGGGAGGCATGTGCGAGTCAGAGAAGTATGTGGCGAAACGCGAAAGCTTCCGAGAGCAGCTTAGGTTGCTTTGGGGGTCCTAGCGTTTGCAAAAGCTTGGGATGTTGGGCCCTCAAATCGGAGGCTTTGGAGGCTTTCGAAGTTGGTGCAAGACCAGTCAGGAACCCGGGGTTTGCACGTCGCCCCCCATGCAGACCAGTCGATGGCTCAAAGTCTGCGATCGAAGACGGGAGTCTCCCAGCCTTTCCCTGATCCTTTCAGCAGCTGAGTTTGGAACCCTGAACTGGATGCCGGACAGAAAAGGACTGGAGACAAACCTTGCCTAAAGCCTCTTCGAAAGCTTCAATAATGGTGGCCGAGAGCACCGATGACTGTCGCTTCTCCTTGGTTGCTGCTGTGGTCACGTATTTTCGGACTAAAGATGTTGCAATCAGTCTCTTTGCACAAGAACTCAGACTCGCCAATTGGTGATGTGGCTCAAAAGCCGCCTCATCCGAAGGATTGGTGGCCAGATGCGATGTTAAGCTAGATAGATGTGGTATCTGAGGTGTGTATCGCAACACGGTAGACCACAGGATACGTAAATCATGTCGACATTCAACAACAAAATTAAATAGTGATACCCGTCAGATTTCAAGGTGGGCAATAAGCCTGATGCCCGCATGTCCGTGGCCCGGCTGTTGCTCTGCTGCTGGGGCATGGCTCGAGGAGAGTGGAGTCGTGTGACGGACTTGACGGACGCCGGCCTTGTCCGCCCCGCAGCACGGTCCGAGCACATTGGAGCCTGGGATGAAGCGAGGCAGGTGCTGTTGATCCACGGAGGAAGCAACCTCGAAGGCGACTTGTGGGCTTTCGACGCCACATCCGAAGCATGGACCCGCACGGTGACGGCCGTGGCGCCGGCAGCTCGCGCTGCACATGCGGCGGGCTGGGATCCGGCCAGTCAAGCACTTTGGGTGCATGGTGGGTACAACAGCCAAACTTTAGCTTGGTTTCGAGATGGATGGAGACTCCAATCCGGTGCGTGGACACTCGAGTTTGATGATGCTGGGCCTTCCGGAAGGGAGGCACACGTTGCTGTCTGGGATGAAAGCACCGCTGCACTTTGGGTACACGGTGGTTGGACCGGTACGCGCCACCTGTCGGACTTGTGGAGGTACAACTCCAATGCCCACGGATGGCAGGAGTTGGTACCAGCACCCGGCGGCACACCGTCAGGGCGCTCATCTCATGTGGCAGTCTGGGATAGCACAGCACATGCGATGTGGCTGCATGGTGGCTACGGTGATGCTCTGCTGGCAGATCTCTGGACCCTACGTGCAGCCACGCTCACTTGGACAGAAGTGTCTTTCTCTGGAGGGCCTTCGCCGAGGTCGGGCCATACGGCAGTATGGGATGCCAGCAGCCGTTTGCTTTGGCTGCACGGTGGGAATGATGGCTTCCTCAGACGTGACCTCTGGCGATACGATTCCATGGAAAACGTGTGGAGTCTGATTGCGGAACATGCTGGCCCATCGGCGCGGTGGTCTCACGTGGCTGCTTGGGACGGCCGCAACCAAATACTGTACATTCATGGGGGTTATAACGGAAGCCTCTGCGGAGACCTCTGGTCGTTTTGGGTCACCACGACCTCGACGACACACACCGAAAGCACCACGTCCAGTTCGAGCAGCCAGACCTCCACTTCAAGCAGCACCTCGCGAACGAGCACCAGCTCCAGCAGTAGCAGCAGCAGCTCCACGAAGTCTATCAGCAGCACCTCAACAACTGCGACGTCTAGTACAAGTGTATCAAGCACTTCGAGTTCAACCACTAGCACGAGCAGCAGCACAAGCAGCTACACCTCGACATCGAGCAGCTCTTCAAGCACAAGAAGCAGCTCAAGCAGCGTCAGCAGCAGTTCGTCGACATCCACCAGGAGTACTTCAACAACTGCAACGTTCAGCACAAGCTCGTCAAGCACGTCTAGCTCCACTACCAGCACCAGCACATCCACGACGACCACTTCCAGTTCCAGCAGCAGTACCAGCCTCACCTTCAGTTCCAGCAGCACATCACAAACAAGGAGCAGCTCCAGCAGTGTCAGCAGCAGCTCATCGACATCCACCAGTAGTACTTCTTCAACAGTAACTTCTAGCACGAGCACATCAAGCACAGACAGTTCCACCAGCACGACGAGCACATCCACGACAACCACTTCCAGGTCCAGCAGCAGTACTAGCCACACTTCCACTTCCAGCAGCATCTCAAGCACGAGCAGCAGTTCAAGCAGCCTCAGCAGCAGCTCGTCGACATCCGCCAGCAGCACCTCAACTACGAGCACGCTTAGCACCAGTACATCAAGCACATCGAGTTCCACCAGCACGACAAAGACATCCACGGCAACCACATCCAGGTCCAGCAGTAGTACCAGCTACACTTCCACTTCCAGCAGCATCTCAAGCACGAGCAGCAGTTCAAGCAGCCTCAGCAGCAGCTCGTCGACATCCGCCAGCAGCACCTCAACTACGAGCACGCTTAGCACCAGTACATCAAGCACGTCCACTTCAACAAGCAAGAGCTCGAGTAGCCAAACTCTGACATCCAGCACATCCAGCACCCGATCTTCTAGCACAGTTTCAGCAACGCACACAACATCGACGCATACAACTTTCACGAGCACCTCAAGCACGTCGTCGTACACCGCCGTCGTCATGGCAGCCCCAACGCCCAGTCAAATCATCGCTCAATTTCTGCTCATCATTACATGCGTCCTTATCGTGGCATTTTGCATGCTATGCATGCTTGTTGGCTGTTGTAGAAATCGGAGCTGGTGCAGTCGGTGCAGCATTTTGAGCCTTTGCCTTTGCCGTTTCGTTCGCGTGGTCCCCGTTCCTGGGGGCATTCAGGAGCCTCGGCCATCAGTGCTCTGTGACAGAAAGGGAAGATGCCGGAGAAGTCTCCAAGCTCCCGTATTTGCCCGGCTGGGGCTGGGCCCATGCAGATCACCATGTGCTCCGCTGGTCGTGCTTGTTGACTTCCAAGGTGCCGTGCGTAGCAAAGGTGTGAACTTATGTGAGGGTTTTGTAGGGAGTTTTGGGGTTTGGGGCGGTGGAGTTTAGGGTTCACGGGTTCACATGGTCTCACAAGCTGCGAAACTGGCTGACCCAGGTGCTCCACGGGTCAGTCCGAGGGTGTGGTTGCTGCCACGGTCGCCTTTGCCGCAATCTGTACCAGCTGTGCGCCATGAGAGAGAGCCCCAGCCTTCACCCAAACTGCCTCAGCTGCCTCTTGCAGGGTTTTGCCGGCGGTCGAGCGAAATTGTGCCAGAACGGCCGTCCCAGCAGTATCCACAGAACCGCATACTACCTGCGTCTTCTCCTGCATCTTGTCCCAGCATGGCTTGGCCAGAGCAGCAGCAGACAAGGCCACACCCTGTGCGAATACAAGTTGTTTTGCGCACGGAGCGTCCCCCTTCACTTCCGGCCGTGGCAAGCCAGCCTTCGGCTTCACGCAGCCAGCCGAGGGTACAGCTCGTCCCAGGACCTCCGCCAGCATGGCCGACAGACGCACATCAACGAAGAGAAGCCAAGCCCTTCTTTCAGGAAACTGACGTGCTCCCACCATTGCCATTGCCCTTCCTTCTCTGTCCATGCAGTGTAGGGGAAAGGGAGCACTGGATTCGGCATCCAACGAGTCCGATGCCAAAGGAGGTGGCGCATGGACAGCCAAGTCCACCAACTCCCTGCTTCACACGGCTTGAGCCGCCGGCCAATCGACCTTGCCAGCATGCGCCAACTGCCCAGCCAAGCGAGGTTGAGGTAGAGCACGTTAGCATAGTAATGCAGAGAGCATCTAGTGAGCCTCGTGTCGATCTGGCCCCACAAGGCGTTGTGAATCTGCTTGGCCTGAGCCGACGCCCGACAGACATGCCACTGCTGCACGAACCCCAGACCCTGAGCCCAAGTAGCCGAAGGCTTGGTTTCCGGCAGCCCGAGCCACGGTCGCCAGGATTCGTTTTCGCCGACCTTTCACCACGCTCGGAACCCGAAGTTCCAGACTCGCCGCAGTCTGAGCCACTGCTATCCTCACACTTGGGGCCCCCCAGCGAGGCATTGGGATCCTTGAGCCTTGGAAGCACCCAGATCGGCGTGGGCCAGATGTGCCGGCACAACAACACTCCGGCCTGGAGCCAATCTCGCAGCTCGCGGGTCGAGCGCGCTGTTTCGATGTCGCCTGGGCCCCGGCAACTATGACCCGGAGGAGCTGAGCTTCGACATGTACATGCGACACCGGCTGCAAACCTTCCAGATGCGAAAAGAAGCGGGAAGGAGGATCGCAAAAGATGCAAAGGATCGCGAAGCCAAGAAGCAGTCGCAGAGCCCCGGTGCGCACAGATGTTTTGGCAGCGGGGTTTAGGCATCTAAGCGGTTTACATTCGAGGTAGGTTTTCCAATTCTCGAACATGCAAGCTCTCCCCACTTTGCAAAGCTTTCAACTCCACGCGGAGCGTGTATGTCAGTTGCTGTCTGCTGTCGGAGCGGCGTGAGCGGTGGAGCGAGCGAGAGCGAGAGAGAGGGAGGAGTTCCCGCCCATTCCTTAAGGTCTGTGCTGAAGATGAAGGGAAGAAGCGACAGAGAGACAGAAGGAGCTTGAAAGGAGCTCTGGGAGCTCTGTGATCTGCGGCTACAGTCTTTTCGTCTTGCTTCCTGCCATGTCGAATTCTCCGCTCCTAACAACCATGACATGCATTGAGGAGATCCCTCCCAAACACCTTTTGCAGGGCTGCTCAGGCTTCTTTGTTGCTTCGGTTCGGTCTTCTATGGCTTCATCGTCATACCCGAGCCTGTGTTTGTTTGCCCAAGGTTTTAAACCTTTTATATGAAGTTCAAGATCCAGCTGGACCGTCAAATGTCAACCTTGCGATGAAATTCACGCTCTGCAAAGCTGCATCCGCTACACTCTTGACTATGGTTCGGCCCCTGACACACATGCAAGAAACGACTCCACATACCGGAGACTACCCTCGAACAAGGCATTCCGTGCATGCTGCTGCTAGTGAGTCCTTTTCGTTTGCAATTTCCCTTCTGGTTCATGTGACGCCCCCTCAACTGGAGCCCTTACCTTGGTGGAGTTCGCGAATTCACCAATCGCCCCACAATGGTCGGGTGCGCTAACGCGCGCGATGGGGAGGGATTTCCTCCTCATCCTAGTCCTAGCCCTAGCGAAAGAAAGACAGAGAGAGAATGGGACACCCACAGCTCGTCAGCCTGTCTCTCCTGCTTCACAACAGGTCGGGGGGGGGGGGGGCGGGCGCACCTGCGCGCGGGCGGGGGGAAACCCCGACCCGCATCCCGTGGGAAAGAGAGAGAGAGAGAGAGAGAGAGCAAGCAAGAAAGATTCAGAAGGTGATCCATTTGGGTACTTTCCGTATCGTAGTCGTGACTGTTAGCATAAGCATGAAAGGCAACCGACAAAGATACTGAGACTGCTGGCAGTGCGCAGCATCTGCAGTTGGGCATACTGAGGCGGCTAACGGCTAATGCATCGGGGACGAAGTAATGATTAGTTCATCATTCTGCCGATCGCAGTAGTGCCAGCCATACCACAAAACACTTTGGTTTCATGCCGCGGGACACGAAGGACACTGACGTATCGCGCGAGGGCAGGGGCAGGGCTCACACCCATCCCCACGGTTTGAAAGGAAGGAAGATCGGCGAGAGACAAAGAGATCGAGATCGGAAGTTCTTCAGGCACAAAAAAGGGAAATAGCGAAGGGCGGAAGGCCTGTGCAGCACCTGTGGCCCATGGAGGCGCATAACAAGATATATCAAGTGGTGGGTCCGCCCCCCCAGCCCCGCGCAAGAGCTCGAGAGACGACGAGCCTCCACGCAAGACGCTTATTCGCGATGATGGCAGCAACACCACTAGAGCAACCTTTCGGCCGCGCTCTGTTGCAATCAGCAATCGAGCTTATACACTCAGCATCCTGATTTGGGAGGTTCACTCCAGGTCCCTAAATTTTCACACTGGCATTTGTGAACGGATCAGCCTAGTGATCAACGCAGCCTCAAGACGAGCCATCAAACTAAACGATCAAAAAAGTCCACCAAGATCGCAGCGCCCGGATCCGCAATGAGTGTCCTTGAAGGCAGCTCAGCTGAAAATGTCTTTGGGGCTTTGGAATCTTGGATTGACGGTTTGGACTGTGGGACACGTTTGTGTACTTCAGCAGCAGGCCTTTGTCAGAACGATTGCATGCCAGACTGCACACCGAAAAAGTCCTAATGGCAACAGAATTGAGGAAACCTGTCGATGATCTGAGTTGTGGATCTCATTCTCTAAACGGCGTTCTCCAAAGTCGGGAACATGATGCCGCGGCATGGTGAATTTGAGAACACCGCCTTTCAACACTGTATGTTGTTGTTGTTAGAAGAATCCTCAACGTAGCTAGGAGCTCACGTGATGCCGGCTCAAAAGGAGCCGC
>CAJNJA010018174.1:0-10696 GCA_905231915.1 Symbiodinium necroappetens | reverse complement strand
TTCTTTTGCCAGGCCCACTCTCAGGACAATGCCACTGAGTATGCGGCCTGGACGCTCACACACGGACACCGCAACCTGACTGTGAGTTAAGCTCCATTCGGGGGTTTCCGAAAATCGGGGACCCTAATAGAGTACACTAAATAGTAGGATCCTGAGTATAAGGACCCTAAATCAAGGTACCATAATTTTCGGAAACTCCCATTTTGAGAGTTTTGTTTTGGGCGATTTAGGTGCAGGGTTAGGCTTTACTGACTGTGGTGTTTAGCCGGTTCAGGGAAGATTGCCGGGGCATAGGGCCGAGGACTATGCAAGAGTGAAGCCATTCAGCGGCCCTCGAAATCTAGATTCCTGGAGAGGGAAGCCTTCTACGGTATGATTGAAGGAAGAATCCGAAACGCTTTATCCCTATAAAACCTCAAATCCAGCAGACTATCGCTGAACCCTGAAACCAAACTCTGATTGAAGCCCTCAAACCATGGAAAAGCCTTCAGAAGCCCTTGAGCCCTGAGCCCTCCGACTCTTTAGGGTGTATAGGGAAACCGGAAACCATAAACCCTAAACCTCAAACCCTTTCATGCCAGTAGAAGACGTTAGGCACCCCGGGGAAGTGTTGGGTGCTGAAAAAGGGGCTTAAATGGACTTCTAAGTGTCTTACGGGGTTTGATGGTTAGGGGTTCACGGGGTCAGGGCTTGTTGCTTGAGGGTTCCAAGGGTGTCGAGTTCTGCGTAGGGTTGCCTGTCTACTTGGAGGTTCATGGGTAGTTCTAAGTGGAGTTATAAGTCCCCTAATATGGTAGTTGCCCTACGTATAACCCTACTTATACCTAGCCATGAACCTCCAAGTAGGCCCCAAGTTTAGGCTTCGGTTGGGGAGGGCTTAGGCTTGTGCAGGGTGGTATAGGGGCCGAAATAGTTACCAACACCATTTTCAGGTTCCTTATTATAACTATAGTATAAACATACACCAAAACATACAGCTCTAATTATTAAGGCCCCTATAGCTACAGTAGGGCTTTGTAGTTGAGGAAGGCGCCTCGCCGGTCTCAGAGACTCCAACATCGCGCGTCCGAAACACGAGTTAGGGTTTAGGGTTTAGGGTCTAGAGCTTAGGGTTTAGGAGTTTAGGGTTTAGGGTTTAGGAGTTTAGGGTTTAGGGTTTAGGAGTTTAGGGTTTAGGGTTTAGGGTCTAGAGTTTAGGGTTTGGGAGTTCAGGGTTTAGGGTCGGGTTCCTTCCAAGGAGATCACTAGACCCTAAACCCTTGCATAAGCCGCAGGTGGCCTTGGATTATGAGAAGATTATTATATACCGATAGTACATATATATATATATGCACACAGATACTTACACATATATATATGTTTGCATATTCATGATATATATATATATGTATAAGCATACTATTATTATTATCACTATTATTATTGTTATAGTTATATGTTTGCAAGAGCGGAGACTCCACCCCCGTTTGAATCAGGGAGGAGCCTGTCTTCAGAATTGGCTTGCATGGTCTGGACGTTAGGGTTCAGGGCGCTGAGGTTTTAGGGGTGTGCGGATTGGGCTTATTGGTGTGGTGTTTAGGATTTCAGCGCAGTATTTCGGACTTCAGGCATCAACCATGTCACGATTCTGCTGAACACCCTGGGGCTGGACGGTGTGCAGACGCTGGCCGACTTGAATGCAGCGTGTCGGCAACTGACAGAGAAGCAGGCGAACACAGAACGCCATGACGCCTCAGCCTAGTAAGCATCGGAATCCCCCAAAAAACTGTAAGCCCAAGACCCATAAAGCCTCTCACCCGAAACCCTAAAAAGCCTCAAACCCGAAACCCTAAGCCCTAAAGCCTTAAAGCCCTAAACCCTAACATCCCAAACCCCAAAATTAGTATTTTAGACTGCATCATTGGCAGTATTGTCATTATGTTATTCTATTATATTGCTATAAATAATACTACTATTAGCCCTAAAAACCCCGGCCATAAACCGAAACCTCCGCTCCAGAGCTTCCGGAGCCCAAAGCCTCTCAAGTGCCAAAGGCAAGCCGCGCCATAAAGCCCCCCTAACATGGAGGCTTTAGGGGTGAGGGTTTCGGCTTTAGTGTGTAGGGTTTTAGGATTTCAGGGTTTTTGGGTTTAGGGTTTTAGGGTTTAGGGTTAAGGGTTTAGGGTTTCGGCTTTATTGTTTAGGCTTTAGGCTGTAGTGCTTAGGGTTTAGGGTTTAGGCTGTTGTGTTTGGGCTTTAGGGTTTAGGCTTTTAGGGGTTTAGGGTTTATGGGTTTAGGGGTTTAGGGTTTAGGCTTTAAGGCTGTAGTGTTTTGGCTTTAGGGTTCAGGCTTTGAGGTTTAGGGTTTAGGGTGAACATGCTGGGGTATATTATAGTATACGTATATAGAGCTACAGCGGAATTATATAGAACTATAGCAGAATATATTTTTGATAGGCTTCTCGATCATCATAGTGTACTTATATAGGGGCTATGGGGGACTAATGCTGCTAAATGTTCGGGCTTTGTACTATAGCATATTTCTACATTTCTTAGGCCTCTATCCCTACCCTAAACCCCTAAACCCCTAAAGCACCCCTACTAAATCTTAACAGCCCCAGCCCCGGATGTGGACATGCTTACCGTAAACCCCTAACCCCTAAACCCCTACATCCCGAAACCCCGAAACCCCTAACCCCTAAACTCTAAACCCCTCCCCCCACCAAAAAGAAACAAAACAAACAACACGCCCTACTAAATCTTCTATATCAGGCTTTGCTGCAGTCGCAGGGCCTTGAGTTCAACCCCGCGGGTGGCGCGGACGGCTGGACGCAGGCCATTCCCTGAAGCCCTGAGTTTCTGTTGAGTTTGGAGTTTTGGTCTAGGGGTTAGGGTTTAGGCTTTCGGGTTTAGGGTTTAGGGTTTGGGGTTTAGGGTTGAGGTTTTAGGGTTTAGGGTTCAGGGTTTAGGTTTTAGGGTTTAGGGTTTAGGGTACTGTAATCATGGGATATATAAGTGTCCCCAAGAAGGGTTGCTATCAGGGTTCAGGGTTAAGGAGCGTAATTTAAGTTACCATAATGGAGATCTATAGTAAATACTAGGGTTTCCTTATTATGGAAACGTGAATTAGGTTCGTTAACAGCAACCCAGTCTACAGCTCTGACGCTCGAGTTTGCGAGCTCAGGATTCAGGGTTTCTAGGGTTCCTAGACCCTAGATCCTGAATCCCGGTAAGCCCGTTAGGGTTCAGGGTTTAGGGTTTAGGGTCTTTTAGAAATCCTAAATCCCTACACCCGAACACCCTGAAGCCCTAAACCCATACATTCATGCTAGAATATCCTAAACCCAAACCCCTTTACCCCATACGCTACACCCCCAATACCCTGTTCAGATAAAGCGATGATTGCACTTTCACATCTGTTTATAGCCGAAACAGGTTACGGAACCCTGAAAACTATTGTAGCCAACGTAGAAGCTTGCATAATTACAGATGTCTTCCTCAGGGTTCCATTATATTATACTGTAATACACCCTAAACCCTGAACCCCTTGACCTTAGTCTGCTTTTTCAGGCCCCAAGACCCAATTTCTGACAGAACCCTTGTAGTACGCTTGCGGTAACCCTTGTAGGAATCCTTCTAGTAACATTTCTAGGAATCCTAGACCCTGTTCCTTAAACCCTAAACCCGAAAATCCTACACCCTGAACCCTAAACCCTCAACACCGGAACCCCCTCCCCCAACCCCTGAACCCGTTTAGGTCCCCTCTACTTGGAGGTTCATGGGTAGTTATAAGTGGAGTCATAAGTCCCCTAATATGGTAGTTGCCCTACTTATAACCTCACTTATAACTACCCATGAACCTCCAAGTAGAGGAACTTGCGGGTCCTTCTTCCGAGTGTTGGCCCAGGGCAGCCGGGCCGTGGATCTCGAGCAGAGTTCCACCATCGCCGTGCATGAAACGCATTGTTTAGGATTGGGGGGTTTTGAGTTTTAGGGTTTAGGGTTTAGGATTGGGGGGTTTTCGACGGCGGGCTTGTACTCTTTATTCAAAGGGCTCTAGCTAAGGTTGCCACGAACCTCGCTGTTTCTAGACATCCTTCCCTTTTACCAAGAGTCACTTCTTCAGGAATGCTTTGCTTCTACGAACTCACATTCATGGATCCCTAAACCCCAGGCCCAAAACCCTGAGCCGCATGTGTTTGGTCGTTCTGCCAGAAGCATCGGATTTGGGGGGATTTTCGAAGTCCTTCCAGGAGTTTCGGTTTTTGGTTGTTTAGTTTGTGGGCGTGTCTTGTGCAGGACCTTGTAGGGGCACAAGGGATTTGAAGCTGACCCTAAACCCTGTGCCTAGGGCCTATACCCCATCACAAGCTGAGGACTCGGTGGAGCACGTCTTTGCCTGTGGATCCCGTGTGACCGTCCCCTGCTCTTTCCTGGAGCTGATCCAGCGCCACAACGGCGGCTCTGGCCGGTGATAAGTTTGAGTGCAAGAATTCTATAAAACCATGTGCAGCCTGAACCAAGCTGGATAAGTCTTCTGAGAGTTCTAGAAGAAATTTGATAAGCCACATGAACACCGACAAGCCCCACAAATACCAAGCACATTTAAGTCCGATTTCACCCTCTAATGAAAACTTCTAGAACCCATGTAAAATCCTCATAAAGCCCTATCGCCTTTAACGTCCCGGTGAAGTCTTTCCCGAGGCTTCCGTGGCTTCCTGGGCCAGAACGCCAAAGGCATTCTTGGGGAGTTGAGTGGGAGAGTTGTAGGGCTAATTGGGGCATGTAGGGTTTATGTTGATGGAATTTGGAAGGGGGGGGGGTGAGGTTTTCGGGATTTCATTTTGGGAAAACTGAGGGTTTTCTGTGGTTCAGCTTGAGAATTGGTTTTGGGCTTTAGGGTTTTGATTTTTTGTTGAGGGTTTGGGGCTTAGAGGGGGATTTAGGGTTGAGGGTTTGTTTAGGGTGTCGGGAGGTTTTGGTGACTCCCCCTAGCCGCAAGCCCGAAGCTTCGAAATGCCTTGACCCTCAAAGTCCGAACCTGGGTTAAGGAAACTAAGCTAAGTTGCCATAACAGGGATCTATGATAAGTAGTAGGGTTTCTTTATTATGGTAGCTTCAATTAAATCCCTTAGCAAGAATCCAGTAACCGTTCGAAATGGCATCCTGAAGTCATCAAGCGGCAAGCCTCGAAACCTCCCACAGGGCGCTTGAAACTCGTTAAAAAAACGCAAGCCCGCAATCCGAGAAGCTCCTACATCCCGCCAGAAAATCCTTAGAGCCCAAAGCCCAAATGCCACAAGCCGTCAGCGAACCTCCTAGACCCCTGAATTGGTTCAGCCGGGTCGTGGATGAAGGATTTTAGTCGAGGGGCTTGGGATCCAGTGCTCAGGGTTTCGAGAATTTACGGCGTAAGCCCAAAACCCCAGAAGCCCTCACTAAGCCCTAAACCCTAAACCCAAGCCTCAATGCCCAAACACCGCAAGCCCCAACACAAAAACCAGGGTAAAACCTTCTAGTGCTATTTTTAGTATTGTATCTTGCTCTTAAAGGAACTACACCCTAAACCCTAAACCCTAAACTCATGTAGAACAACCCTAAACGGAACCCGCAAAAGAAACCTCTATGCCACCCGTAGAAACTCTCCAAGGGATCCTCAACCCGAACCCTAAACCAAGAAGGGTTTAGGGGTTTAGGGGTTTAGGATTTTTAGGGTTTAGGGGTTTAGGGGTTTAGGGGTTTTAGGGGTTAGGATTTAGGGGTTAGGATTTAGGGTTTAGGCTTTAGGCTTTAGGCTTTAGAGAAAAGAATTTAGGGCAGCAGGCATTTTCTCTTCCACCAACGTCCAGCGGTCCTCGCAGCCGGCGGCGGCGGCGTGACCCCACCCCGCTGGCACTCTCAGTTTCCTTGTCTTTAGGAGTTTTAGGGCGCTGAGGGCTTTAGGGTTTTGGGTTTAGGGGTTTAGGGCTTTAGGGTTTAGGGGTTTAGGGGTTTAGGGGTTTAGGGGTTTTAGGGTTAGGGTTTAGGAGTTTTAGGGTTTAGGGCTTTAGGATTTAGGGTTGGTTGATGGTTTAGGGCTTAGGGCTTAGGGTTTGGGGTTGAAGGGTTTGGGGTTGGGGGTTGGGTTTAGGGTATGGGGTTGAAGGGTTTAGGGTTTAGCACAGAGGCTTTCAGGATTTTGGGCTTTAAGGATGTAAAGTTCTTTAGCTCTGGTAAGCCCTACATGGCTTGTCTAGTGGCCCTGGTTGCTGCTGCTTTTTTTTGGGGGGGGAGGGGGGGTTGGTGTTTTCCAGTCTTTCGAGGCTTTCAGGGCTTTTTAAGAGCCCGGGCTCGAGGGCCCAGGGCGTTTTGTTTTTGGGGGCTTTTCAGGGGTTTGGGCTTTGGGGTTCTCTGCGGTCCAGGGCGATTTATGGACTTAGGGTGGAGCGAGCAAATTCGGTGTTTCGCCTTCTGTGAAGGAGGAGCCGCATGTTCCATTGTGAGTATGCAGGGATGATAGATGAGTTACGTCGCTAGAGTCGCTAGAGGAATTTGGTCGCC
The DNA here is from genome assembly GCA_905231915.1 of Symbiodinium necroappetens. Lineage (NCBI taxonomy): Eukaryota > Dinophyceae > Suessiales > Symbiodiniaceae > Symbiodinium > Symbiodinium necroappetens. The sequence goes on along the minus strand of CAJNJA010018174.1, from coordinate 4,177 downwards.
GTCGTCTTCGTTCTGGCTCGTGTTTCCTAGTTCTCGTCCTTGTCGTTGTCGTCGCTCTGGTCCTTCTCGTGTTACTTTTGTTCCGAGAATTCACGCGCTCTGGCCTTCAATGTGCGGGTGCCGTCATACAAAAGCACGGGATTCCTGAGAGGTCAGCGAAAGGTGCCGTTAAGAGTTGACTGCCGGAAGTGCTTGTTAGGGGCCATTTTCCGAGGTGGTCAATGCAGACCTTCGCAGGCTTTGCTACACGATCTTAGCTGGCGTTTGTTGAATTGATACGATGTCAATAGGCTTCACCATGTGGCTTTTTCCTGCACTTACCTACCCTAATAAAGGCCTGCGTTTGGAGGCCCGTCGTCCTACGTACTTGTCCACTGACCCAGCTGCTATCTGACACAGTGAAGCTGCCATCCTACTTCAACTCACCATCTCCCACCCTTCGTCGCTGCTCTTCAACTTTCGGATTCTGGATGCCCAGGTGCACTAAATGAGCCCTGGGATGAGAAGAGCGCACAGTCGGACAGCACCTGTTGGTTTCGGCCAGACAGCTCTTTACTATAGGGGCCAAAATGATTACCAACACTATTTTGGTGGGTTCCTTACTATAAGTATAGTATAATATGTCCCAAAACCCTATTCTAATCATTAAGGCCCCTGTATTACAAACCCTGGCCGTCGTCTGGGCGCTTTCTGGAAGCCTCGACCCATACCTGTCTAATGTAGGAACCTGATTAAGAAACCTTGGTCCTAAAGCCCCCAAATATCATGCAAGCAGTTGTTTACGGCCAAGGGCTTCAGAGCACCCGAAGGCATGAGGAAGACCGGATCTGAGAGTGCCTGGGGCGAGCTGTTTTCATTCTGGCGGACCATTGCATGCGTTTCAAGTCTGCCCGACAGGCATCGGACGATCGGCAGAGTCAAGACGTAGCAGTCACCTTTCGCCACAGATCCACGTGACCCGGGGTTCTTCTTTTCGCAAGCGTACTTGAAGGTTTGGGGCCAGCTAGAAGTCGGGTTGTAGGTTTGATCAAGTTGACACCTCCTTGGTCTGGCATCCAGCGCCCAGGGCAGGTATTTTCAGGCACTGGGTCCAGATGTATGCTTACAGATAAATGCATAAACATAAACGGGGTATTGGTACCCCAAGTGTACCTGCCCCGTTTGGGCTGGTATCATTGATTACGGCAATCTCTGGGTTTAGGGATAAAGCGGAAGGAGGGATGCAACCAGGTAATCAACCAACCAACACGAAACACAAACAAGCACAAACACAACCACAAACACGGCATGCAAGGCATACAAGACATACAAGCAAACAAGACATACACGACATGCATGCATGCATGCATGCGTGGATGCATACATACATGTTTGCATGGAGCATGGATGTATACATACGTACATCCGTGCAAGCATACCTACCTACCTACCTACCTACCTACATACATACATACATACATACATACATGCATACATGCGTACATGCGTACATGCGTCACATCTTCAAAAGCGAGTGGATACACACGCAAACATGTATATACATGTAGGTATATATATATATACACTCATACATATGTGGACACCGGTAAAGCCAACAATATGCAGTGTAAGAGAAGGCCTCGACATCAGCCCAACGGAAAGATCGCTCCGATGCCCTGCTCGGGTTGCTGCCCCTCCTCGCCACACGGGAGCTGTCTGTTTGTCAAGACCTGAGCAGGTGTGTTTAAAGCTAGGGGTGTTGCTCAACTCGCTTTCATGGCTGAGATAGTAGCTTCGATCGTGAACGTCATCCTGTTGTATCATTGTCACGTGCGTGACTTGCAGCTTGCTGTCATTGCTATTTACGGGTGCACTCCTCATAAATCGCCACGGTCAATCCCAGCTTTGCTGAGTACTGCTGCTGCTGCTGCTGCTGCTGCTGGCTGCTGCTGCTACTACGACGACGACTACGGCGACTGCAACGACGATGGCTACGACTGCTGCGACAAATAGGACTACTGCGACTGCTACGGCTCCTACGAATACTACGACTACCCGACTACTACGTATGACACTACGGTCACTACGACAACTGCGACTACTTCGACTACGACTTCTACGACCACGACGACGACGACGATGACGACTGCAACAACAATGGCGATGACGACGACCAGGACTTTTTTTGTAAACAGAGAATGATGATAGTGTCAATGATAGCACTGCAAAGACTCATGATCATGGTGTCGTGGTCATTTGCTTTGCCGAGGTTCGCACTCCTTTGATTTGTATTTGCATGTTCCATCAATCGAGATCTCTCAGCCTTGAGCCTAAGACATAGCCTAAGAGCATATGGTAAAGTGAGCACTCCGATTCAGCCTGAGCAGCTAGGGTTTCCTTTCGCCATCTGTTGAAGCTCGAGGGCCGAAAGCAAATTTAAGAAGTCCTGACGGGCCTGAAGTCTAAAGCGTCCGTCGTTAGGAGTTTGGGTTCCGGAAGAAGACCTCCCGAGTGGGCGGTTGGCCCCAGCGTTGGCTTTCTCGACGCGGCGAGCTGGAGCGGAAATGAGACGTCGCATTGTCTCGGAATCTGAAACCCCTAAACCCTAAATCCTGAACCCTAAACCCTAAATCCTCGACCGACGACTGGACGGCAAACGCGATGTTACGAGCGGATTTGAGCCCCAAGCCAAGGTCCTTAAGCGGATCAAAGTATCAAACAAGAGTGCCGACTGGAGAGGTGTATGCAGGGCTGTGCGAATTCTAGACTTAGATTGAAGGTGTGAGTCCTACAGTAACCTCCATGCCCGACCCTAATTCCAAACCCGATAAAGGCCTGTTGTGGTGGAACAGGGATTCTGTCTTGCGGGCTTTTCGGTTTACGGCTTAGGTCTTCGAGGAACGCTGGAAGCCCGAAACCCTGCAGACGGCCGTAGCAACCTCATAAAAAAATCCCTACAAAGACCGCATAAAGAGCCTTGACAAAGACGCAAAACCCCATGCAGTATCTTATAGCAACCACTATTTCATGACTTTACATAACCCAACTACAGCCTGCAATTTTTCTAGTAAACTTTTTTATGGCGACCCTACCCAGGAGTCGGGGCTGCGGAGAGCCTCCAGCGGACCCCGGCCTCCCGAGAGGCCCGCCGATTTCGGGACTTGGGGCAAGGCTGAGAGTCTTTTGAGAGTTAGGGTTTATAGTGTTTATAGGGCTTATATGGTTTATAGGGTTTAGGGCTTAGGGTTTAGAGTATATAGGGTTTTGAGAGTCTTCCAGGGGTAGTATAGAGAGCTCAAGGATGAGACCTAAACCCTAAACCTTCAAGAGTTTCAGGGGTAATCTAGAGGGCCGGAATGATGAGTTCACGGAACTCTAAGCCCCTAAACCCTAGACTGGGGTTTGGTGGCATATCGGAGTTTCCGAAAATAGGGGACCCGAATGTAGTACCCTAAATAGTAGGACTTAGCAGGATCCTTATTATAAGGACCCCAAAATAAGGTAATCTAATTTTCGGAAAGTCCCATATTGCAGTACCGTTGTGTTAAGGAGCCCCCAAGGAATCAATAGTGCAACTTGCTCGGGCTCCAAAACTGCGTAGACACGGTCTGCGGTTTGAGGTCTTCGGGGGGGTTTCGGATTTAGGGTTTAGGGGTTTAGGGGTTTAGGGGGTTTAGGGTTTGGGGTTTAGGCTTGAGTTTAGGGGTTTAGGGTTTAAGTTTTAGGGTTTAGGGTTTGCGGTTTAGGCTTGTTTGCGTTTTCCAGTTGTTGGGTGCTTGGTCTTCGGGTGATTGAGACCTGGGACATGAGTAAGTCGAGAGTTGGTTGATGCCATACCATATATATATATAATAATATATATATATATATCGCTATAGTATCTTTAAGAGTTTCCAGGTTTCATAGCTTCTGCAATACAGACACAGCTTTTGCACACGTCGGGCCCGATGTCACAACAGTGAAACTGGCTGCCAAGTCTGCTCCCCTGCCAGCTTGGACAGTGCCTGCATGATTGTTGCCATGTCCACTTGCATGGCATCCCCTGTGTTGGTTTGCAACACATACTCCGAGATCTTACCTTCTAGGTGGTTCTGCTTCTTTGCCTGGTCCTTGGTGTTCAATGTCCGAACCGACGTCCACTTAGAACGATGCCACTTCTTGTATCGTGCCACCTCAGACTCAGCATCATTGCTATGCA
>CAJNJA010018172.1:0-10697 GCA_905231915.1 Symbiodinium necroappetens | reverse complement strand
TCGAAACCCAGCAAAAAACCCGTCAAAGTTTCTGAGTTCCGCCCCAACGGATTTCTTCAACAAACAGTTCTCCGTTCCACACGCGCGTGGAGATGCGCTTTGTGAATTCCGGATGGGGCGGCTTGTGCTTCACGCACGTGTGTTCCAGCTTGAGCGCTTCAAAATCTAGCAGACTGCTATTATACAGAGGGCTTGCTAGATTTCGGTACGCTTTGGCTCCGTCGGTGTGACAGACGGATCCTACACCAAGAATCGATTCATCAGCATCCAAAAGCAAGACTTCTCGCATCTCCTGCAAGGAAATTGGCCCTCCACCGCCCTGTCCAGCAGAAGAAATGCGGTAAGGCAATGGCTCAATCCACACCAAGGCAGACCCACGTCGAACCACTGCCAAGTAACGAAGCCAAACGATGCCGTGAGCACTTCCCACAGACACAAAACAAGGTTCCCTTCCGGTCTGCAACAAACTTCTTCAAGCTGCAAAGGAAAATTCATGTTGCTATTTCTTCCGCGTTCAACTCACTCAACAATGGCTGTTGCGACTGCCAAGTTCACCATCCCATAGCGGATTGACCTTGCATTTGACAAAAACACGGAAAAAAAGTTTCTTGTTTGCATTTTCGTTTTCTGGAAGCTTCCAGCTTCCACGAAATGCCAGGTTTCAAAAAAATTCTGTCGACTAACCGAAACATCGCCAACACACATCATTATGAGCTTGTAGATGCGAAAATTCAAACTTCTTGCCAGGTCCTGTGGCGAAGCGTGCGTCTTTCTTTGTTAAGTATGCATGCAAGTTCTGTTGCGAAAGTTGGACTAAACTCTTCCTTTCAACTTCCTTGAACCTCTCTCAACACAAGACAGTGTGTGAGCTACTTCTCAAAAACAGTTTTGCAAGTTTGCTCATTTTTCGTTTTCTGTTTGTTTTTTTGTTGTCTTTTTCTTCTTCTTTGTTTCATTCTTGGTTTGAATTTCTTTTTGTTCGTGTCTTTTCATCCAGGCTCTTTGGTCTGCAAAGACTTTGAAAGCGAAGATGAAGCCCCTTGTGAAGGTTCTCGGATGCTTTTTCCAAGCTCGAAGAGCAGTGTAGTGCAGCGAAGTTGATGTCATAGTCAGCAGCATTCTTGCTCAAAACGAAACATATTCATCCATCTGAATTACATGTGGACTCCTCGAATCTGTTTCAAATCTTTCGAAAACTGCACAAACACTTGCGTTTCAATTTGTTGCACTTGCAGACGGACGAGTGGTCTCAATCTCTTCTTTCGGTGCGACAAGTCGCACAGCCACTCTCTCCGTTTTCATGCTTCGAAAACACAATAATGCCCGAAGGTCTGTGTGGAAGGGGTTTGGAGGGTCTGAAGTGACTTCTGTGCAGCCACTTCGCCTCGTTTCTTCGTTTTTGTGGCTATCCCGCCAACGGAATGGACCACTCCAGGTGTTTGAGGATGCCATGGTTCAGTTACTTTTCCTCACTGCAAGGGAAGCGCGCTTTCACCGAAGTTGTGAATGCCACAGCTTTCATCTTGCCACTCCGCTTACGCACCGAGAAGAAAGCAGGATCCAGACTTCAATTCGCTGTAAAGGAGGATGAGTGACCCGACCGCCCAGAAGGGGTGCAAACGTTTATCGTCCTTTGGGAGCATAAAGGTGGGCATCCGGGCCAACTTGTTGTTTTCCTGAGAAAGCACGGTGCTACAAGCACGTTTGACTACACTTGGAGTCTACACTTGGAGTGTGGTTGGAACTTTTAAACTTTGAAGAAGTAGTTTCCCGTGTTTGCCTGATTTTGCCTACAGTTAGAAGGTGAAAGGTAGTTTTCCAAGCCCGTAGGGACGTTTCTTGGGGGTTTGGTAGTACCTGAGACGACTTCTGGTCTCAGGGAAGTGTTTAGAAACCCAAGCCACCTGCTAGTTGTTTTCACTCCTTGCAGCTGCAGAGAGTTGTGCCTTACTTTGGCTCAAGACCGGACTTGCGTGTCGTGTGTTTAAAACGAAGGCTCTGTCCGTGCGTTGTGAACAGCAGTGCTTTGCCACGGGTTTAGTTGAGCTCCAAACCGTTGTTCGGTCTTTTTCGGAACCCAACCCTGGAACCCAGGTTCAAACCCGAGTTGAACACGAGGTTCAACTCGAGTTCGAACCCAGGTTTGAACCTGGGTTCGAACCTAGGTTCAACCCAGCCTTACAAATCCTTGGTACAAGTGAACTGATAATAGTTATGGAACAGTGGAGGGCAAGCCTTCGGATTCGGAGAACTGTCGGACACCGCCCTGCAACTTCTATCGTTCGGTGACCCCAAATCCACGACTTTGATGTCGTCATGTTTTTTAGTGGCTTGGTGGGATCTGAAGTGGATCAGGGCCAGCAAAAGCTGCGTCCCCACGCACGCGGGTACCTCCGAAGTCTGGTGTACTGTTCTTTCCCATACTATTCCATACTACACCATACTACACCATGATTACTTAAAGCTTCGCCATACTTTGCCAGAGGTGACCGTACTTTACCATCTTTACCAACGATACCAACCTATAACATGCTATATACCATACTAGACTATACTGACTATGCCTGTCGACGTAAATTTTCCACCTGGAGCACAAACATTGTGCTGCGATGGTGTAAAATGCAAAACCGACCGTTTCCATACTGCTCGCTGTCGACAATCAGGCACCAGGTTGATCCCACAAATTCGTTCTTTGAAGTTATCTGAAAGCCAAACCCCAGATGCATCTTAGCTCCGCGGGCCAGCTGAAAAACACTCACAAATTTCCTTTTGTTTCAGCCAACTCAATCTGACAAAATGGTCCTGGAGAAGTGACACGCATCCAGCAAATACTGTTCATGTGCACTGAGATCCCTGGAGACGTTTTACCGCAACGGAGCAAGTGCAGGCAGGGACATGCAAGGATGGCACAAGCAGACAATCTGCCAGATTCTTGTTCACCATGTCAAGCTTGGCATCTTGCAAGAGAGGCGGTTTTGCTGTTTCCGGATTGCTGGAAACGGCCCATACGTCGAATTTGAAGCTGTGCTGTAGCCACTGGCGGATCAGCAGCAAAGCATGCCCATCTTCGCTGACTGCGATGATGCCTGACTTTGAGCAGTGCCTTGGTGTTTAGGGGTTCAAAGTTTACGGACAACGCGGATTAGGCTTGGGGTTTACTATGTGTCATTATGCGGAGGTTTCAGGGTTTAGGATTCCGAGTGTTGGCATCATTTTTACTGATTCGGGGTTTGGGGTCACATGGTTGCTGTCGGGCACTGGCATGCAAAGACTCTGACCGAATTCTTCTGATCCCCGAGAACACGGCTGCCCAGCAGTCCGCACACGCAAGCGCACAAACCAGAGATTAAAGCTGACACCGAGGTTTCGCAGTGCCCTCCACGTGACTTCAGCAGCTCCAGATCATCAGCGGCACACAGGCATTATCACAAAGTGCCTGAAGCTTCTTCGTTCCCAAGCCGAGCGAGAAAGCAGAAAGCAGCAAAACACGGCGGTATGCTTGCAACGTCCACCCAAAGCCCAGGAAGCAAGCCCGATGCGACCGTCAAATCACTCGAACTTGAGTAAGCCTTGTTGGCAGTGATTGCGCATGGTCATGCCTCGCAGGCTGGTCGCATCCCCCGATACAACAAACACCGTTAAACTGAATCAAAAACCCTTAACTGATTTGATTTGTAGTTACGGCCCCAAATCAAAGCAAGCCCTTAACCGCTGCGTCTTGTGCGACAACGCTGGAGTTGTGTGCGATGTGAAACAGGAGTCAATCTTCAGCCTCTCCGAGCATGTGATCATATTATATGATATAATACAAGGTGTTTACGCACAGAGTACAATATATATAATATTATTCCGGTTTAGTATAAAGAAGAAAATAGAAAGTATGTAGCATAGTGTAGAAAGTAGAAACGAGAAAGTAGAGAGCAGTTAGTACATAGTAAGTAGTATATAGAATTTGGTGTGTAGACTGTATAATATATAGTATAAAGCATACAATACAAAATGATGTTTCGTATATAGGACATGTTATGGAGTATTTAGTGTATAGAATATGTATTTGGTGGTCTGCTTTCAGCATACAGCATAGAATCCAATCTGTGCATATGACATGTACTATGTAGTAGACTGTATATGCACATAGTATGTGGTTTATGGTGGTATATAGTCTAAAGTTTGTTGTTGTCAGTATCTCGTCTATAGTCTAGTCTATAGTACAGTAAACAGTACCGCACAAACTAGATAATATAGTATACATCATCTCAATGCAATCTAACCTAACGAAAGCCAGGCGACCCCCATTCAGGGCTGCGTGCACGCAGCCGTCAGCGATGCCATGCAGATGGTCAGAGAGCCTTGCTGCTTGGCGCATCACTTGTTTCTGTATCTTCTAGTGTCCTGCACTGCGGTTCCTGTTTGAGTTGCGTGCGTTTAGCAATCGGGGCGCCTTTGCGAAACTGGTGCGAAGGGCATGTCTTAAGAATTTCTGGCATTGTTCATGCTCACGTTCGCAGCAGCCCTTCGACGAAACAGTTGTTCTTGGATTCAGGGCGGTTACCCTAATCGCAATGGTTGCCAGATTTCATGGGAGTCTCCGTCTCTGCTTGGCAGTTCTGGCAGAAGATGGGAGGTGGGGCTGGTGATGGGTCTTGGACTTCAGGGGTTTCGCATGGAGTACATGTTGAAGGTTACTAGGGTTTTGAGTCTCGGTAAAACGTGTCTGAGGGAGAAGGGCTGAGGGTTGCTAAGGTTGGCGAGGTTCTTGGAGCTCACCCCGTGGGATCACACACATGTGGACCTAAACCAACGAGTCGCGCTGGTTTGGGCAACAGAACCTCCTGTCCTGACATGCCGGGCTGAGTGGGTTTGACGCTTCTGGAAGTCACGCATGCTCGAACAGATTTCATTTACGGCGGTGATGAGTCTTACGACATGTGTGGCACAGTCTAAATGTATGGGGACAGTCTTACCTGTAAAATGACAAACATACCAGAAGTGGCAGTAGCAGTGTCAGTGGCGGTGTCAGTGGAAGTAGCAGTGACAGAAGCCGGGGCAGTAGCAGGGGTAGTAGCAAACTAGAGTGGTAGCGGTCACTGGCATGTTCTATTTCATTGGGACAGGACGGTTTCATATTATGGACAGGTCGCGTGGGCACAGCCGTGGCCGAAGTCGTACTTATGAGGCGCCCGTCCTGTGAAGTTCGGGATTTCAGGCTTGAGGAAAATCGTGAGGGCCTAGGTCCTGGCCCTCCTTGCCTGCTGAAGTAGACGCAGACATCCCGATAAATCATCGTCTGCTTTCGAGGTGTTGGCTTCAGAGTCCGTTTCTGGATCCAACAAAGGATTCCACGAGGCTTTGTCCAGGATGGTGGCCTAAAGAATCCAGAATACTCTTTTGGGGTTCCGTGTAACTCGTGTGCAACATACATACCCAAATCCCTAATCTAGTAACTAAGGCCCCCAACGTTTGTCTTTCTGGAGTCCGGGAGCCGCTGTTTGATTTCCCTAGGCGTTCGGTTGATACACTGTGGCCCCCGAAAAGATGCCCCGTGTCCGGATTAACCTGAGCAGCCTTCAGCCGCCAAGCCTGTAAAGCCCATTCGCAACCAAATGACATCTAGCGACAAAGCTGTAAGAGATAGCATGGCATAGATAGTATAAGAAAGTGCAAGATAACAAAAAACGTCTGAGACAATCTGAGATAAAGTCGAGCATAATGTTTCAAGACTATACCAAGACATGGTACCATACAACATACTACACGAGAATAAGATATAATATAGTAAAACATAATATGATATAGCATGATTATATAAGAGGTTGTGCGCCATAACTTAAAGTGTAGGATAACAAAAAACAATAGAATCTTTTTAGCATAAGCAACCTAAACTCTTGTAATATAACACACTACTATATAATACAGCATAGTGTGTAATTAACATGACAATATATGATACAGTACAACATAAGATATGATTTAGAAGAACATAGCATAGTATAGTATAATACAGTGTTGTATATTACAATGTAACATAAAATAACATAACATAACATAACATAACATAACACCGTACAGAAGCGTTCGGCACTATTCGGCACTCCAAAGATCCCTAATGATACAGCCACAAGATATCTAAAGGCTATGAGAACCTTCGAACAACTGCCGAAAGCTTCTAGAACCCGAGTAACCATGAACAGAGACAAAAACACAACACAGACCCCCCCCCCCCGTCTCCCCGCCCACGACCCCTACACCGTGAACCCTAAATCCACAAAGCGCGAGAAGTACCCAGACAGTACCCTGAAATCCCGAAGCCCAAAATCTCGAACCGGAAGCCCTTCTTTAAAAGGAGCTGCCACCGGGGCGGCCGCGGAGCCTCAGCCGCGCCCGGAGCCGCGCCCGTAGCGGCTCCCGGCAGCGCCAGGAGAGCGGAGAAAGTCCCTAAAGGGTTTAGGGTTTCGGGTTTCGGTTTAGGGTTTCGGGTTTCGGGTTTAGGGTTTAGGGTTTCGGGTTTAGGGTTTAGGGTTTAGGGTTTAGACCTTAAGCTCTACTGCCAGGGTGTGGGGTTCAGGGTTCAGGACTCGAAGGGGTTCCTGTTTTGTGGGTGCTTGTTCGCTTTGTTGTTGTGTGTTGTTGTTTAGGATATTATCATGGGTTTTAGGCTCTTTAGTAGGTCATTGTTCTAGATGTTCATAAACAGCACTTGTGTTATGCGCCACAAATGCCTTAGCCCCAGACACAAACAGCGCGAAGACACAACGCCCCCAAATTCCTGACATCCCAGAGCCGCAAGTGCAGTTCACAACTAGTTTATGTTGTTTTGCTGCGGGGTCGGCATGGGTTTCGTAAGACTCCCTGATTCGAAGCATCGGAGCAAGCCCATGCCCCCAAATCTGAAGCATAGGGCTTGGGGGCTTTAGAGTTTTAGTTTAGATTTGGGGTTTAGATTGGGGGTTTAGGGTTTAGAGTTTGGGGTTCAGGGTTTAGGGGCTATCTGTGCTAGCTGAGTCAGGATTGTCCCTAGGCATCGCCAAACCCCAAGGCCTTAAGTCCCAGCAAAAACACTGGGCTTTCGAGGCTGCTTGCCAAATTTGACCCCTACCCTAAACCCAACCCTAAAAACCCCAGGCCCCAAGCCCTAAGCAGTAAGAAGCACCAGGAGACCTTGGAATTCATGCCGGAGCCGGCCTACGATTGAAAGAGGCAAGTGGGAGACGAGGACGGCCGCCACACGTCAAACGATTTGACGACTCAGGCTTCAGGGTTATGGAGTTGAGGCGTTGGGTTGGGGAATCAGGATATTTTTGGGGCAGGAGGGGTTGAGTTTTAAAGTGAGAACTCGTTCTTTGAATGCCTGGCAGCATTGATCTTGTGATTTGCGAGGACCTTCATAAACGGCCATCGAGGTGCGGCATGGCAAGAGAGAGCAGCGTAGCTTAGTGGCGTGTCCTGCTCTCAGAGCAGCAGGGTGCAAAGCAATCTTCGAATTCCGAGTTTTGCTTTGTTTCTCACATTCCAATCTCGAAACCCTAAACCCTAAACCCTAAGTGGGAGCAGAGTACAGCGGCCTGCGCAAAAGCACCGTTTCGTCGACAGCCAAAAGATCACCTCGCAGGCGGACGTTCTCGGATTTCATTCAGATCCCGACTCACGACGCCCAGGTGCCAGGGCTTCAGCGTTTCAGGCCCAAAAGGAATGTTAAGGTTGCCACTTACAGGCACAAGGCTCCTCTTGGAGTTGAGTGGTGCTGAAACCTCGGCTTCGAGCGCCCCAAAACCTGAACCCTGAACCCAGAAAGATACAGAAAGGGCTACCCCCTAAACCCTAAGCCCTAAACCCGGAGCCTTGGGGTCGTGAGGAACCGCGGCGTGCCCACAGTCGCTCACTGAGTCCTTCGCTCTTCCCTTTCCCCGACTCAGTGAGCAGCTCCTTGGAAGCAACATGCCGGTGATCCCTCATACCAGACATGGTGTTTTCATATGTTATATACTATATTCCAGTACTGTACAGTGTATATTACATATTATATATCGTATATAGTATATTTAATCTTTTATGTTATCTCAAGGTTATTTTCCTAGCGTTGGCTCTTGTCTGGGGCCCTTGGTAGGGTTGGGCTTGGCCCCTGGTCCTCTGGTCCCCTGGTCCTCTGGAGATGGCCCCCCCTCATGTTGAGTCCGCTAACCTCAAAGCGCCACAGAAACTTCGCCGAAGGAAGACTCCGGTCAACCTCCTCCCGCATCAAACTCAGGAGCTGTCTCTCGAGAGACAAGATCAAGGAAATGTACTTTTCCCTAAGTCCTAAACTCGGATCCTTAAGCCCTAGACCCTAGACCCTGATCCCTAAACCCTAAACTCTGATCCCAGAACCCTAAACCGTCAGCCCTGAAACCTGTTGACTGGCTGAGAACCTGAGAGGTGCTGCTTCGACCTTTGCATCCACGCCCCTTCGTCCGCCTACTCCCCTCGAAGCCTGGCAGAAGTGCTCTCAAGAGTTTCTTCACGCTCATGAGCCGTCCTTCAAAAAAGCACTTGAAGGAGTCCGGCAAGGACCCTCTACAAAAGTTTGTCAGACACGAGACGCCTGCATCGCATGTCAGCCCGAAGATGAAAATCGGTCGGCATAGGCTCACGCCTGGACGTAGGATGTTTGATCGTGGTGTATGTAGAGTCCGAAATCCCAGAACTGCAATCGCTTTACCGTGGGGTGTAGTAGCACATTCTTGATTCAGTGGTTTGGAGTGTTTGGGAAGTTTTGGATTCACACAGTAAAAACATGTTTAAGTTTAAGGCATAGAGTTTCAGGTTGGGATAGGTTCCGGACATGAGCCAAGGAACCAGACGGCGAAGTGCCATGTGCCTTGGTCTACAAGTGTGTATCTTCCACCAAAGCAAGCACAAGCACAGAAGAACATCGGCGTCCTGTCGGCGTCGGGATTCCAATGTCGAGACACTAAACTCAACGCGATTACGGCTTCAGGCCGGCCAGTCCTTCAGAAGCACTCTCGTTTTGCAAAGCTGTTTGGGTCATCCAGAAGAGACGTTTCATTCAGAGGCATGTCGCTGTGCGCCAAAGCCCGCAGCTGTTTCAGGGGAAGCACGGACCGTGGCGCGTGCGGCTGGGCGACACCCGGCGCAGTCCAAGCAGGCCTGGGAAATCAGGGCAATGGTTTCATTCAGCCCAAACCTCAGAGTCTACCAGGAGGTTCATGGGTGGTTATAACTGGGGCGATCAGTAGGGTTACTATAAGTATATTAGGGGACATGTAGCTCCACTTATGACTACCCATGAACCTCCAGTAGGTCATCTCCAAGGAGTTTGGCCCAGGATGCTTCCGCTGTGTGAGCCCCATAGAGGCAGAACGGAAGCAGCAGAAGAAGAAAGCAAAGCAGGCTGGGCGGAGTCACAATGATATCGAAGTGTTGTAGTGGCCTTGGGTTTGAAATCATAATGCTTGCTGATTGTCTCGCTATCGCAGATTCATAAACCCTAAGCCGCCAACCACTCCTAAACCCAAACCCTTGCTTCGAGGCTAGAGACTTCAAGGAAGATGTAGAGCAAGAAGAGTCCACGAAAAATGAAGAGCTGCTGCGCCGCTGGGACAAGACCAGGTGTAGGGTTTGGGTTTGGGGTTTGGATTCTGGGGTTTGAAGTCAGATCCCAGATCTTTGGTTGATGTGTGATGTATTGGGTGGTCGGCATGAAGCAGAGCGACAGCCAGATAGCCAGAAAGGACGATCCGAAGTTGTGTTTGCTCCACCACCTGCTCGTTCAACTTCGCATGCCGAGTCATCAACTGGTTTTGTCTTGATTTGCAAGGCCCTAGTGCTGTAGCGGGCCCGTCGTCGTCGGACCGTCGGTGTTCAGTTGCTGCAGGTCGGCTGGAGGATAAGATCCGTGCAGAGCAGGAGGCAGGATGAGCCAAAAGACTGGATGTTACCATTTTATACTGGACTATACTGGACTGTGCTATACTATAAGACAGTATCACATACTATCATATACTATAACATACTATAACGTACTATAGTATACTATCATGTACTTTCAAACATAGTCTAACCTACCATAACGTACCATAAAATAGCAAAAGGTTCAACGATGGACCTAGGACCTGAACCTTTAGCTTTGACCTCGAGGGGTTCGTGCCGATCGCAACCGTCGTCCGAAGATCTGTCTGACGTCCGACTCGGCTTGGGGTTGTTGGGAGTCAGGGTTAGGGTTTAGGGTTTAGGGTTAAGGGTTTAGGGTTCAGGGTTTCGGTTTAGGGTTCAGGGGTTAGGGTCTTTTAGGGTTAGCGGTTTGGGGTTTAGGGTAGTGTCGAAACCTTGCACCTAGCCTAACACCCGAATCTCCTGCTTAGACACGGATGCATAATAATAATAAAAATAGTTATAATAATAGTAATAGTAATAGTAGTACTAATAATAAATATAATAACAACAACAATACTGCTGCTACTACTACTACTACTACTACTACTTCTACTACTACTACTACTACTCCTACTCCTACTCCTACTACTACTAATAATAATAATAGTAATAATACTAGTAGTAATCATGTACTACTAGTAATAATAGTAATAGTAATAATCATAGTAATAATAATAGTAATAATAGTAATAATAGTAATAATAGTAATAATAGTAATAATAGTAATAATAGTAATAATAGTAATAATAGTAATAATAGTAAGAATA
>CAJNJA010018169.1:0-10697 GCA_905231915.1 Symbiodinium necroappetens | reverse complement strand
CGCATGCCTGCACAGGGCCTGCAGAACACCCCCTCGGTCGACGTGGAGGAGGCTTACAAGCCTACACAAGGCCGATAAATGTCCTCCATCTCGACATACCACTCCTGATGTGCACACTACCGCAGGCAAACCCTCCATCCAGACGGGCTGAGGGCATAAAAAAAACCCTACAGGGGCCAAAAAAAACCCAGGCCCTTGTTTGCTTTTGCGTTTCGGTCGTCCTCAGGATTTGGCTGCACCTTCTTTTCGCATTTTGCCTTGCGCCTTAGCCCAAAAACATGCAAGACAAATGCAACGCTAAATTCAGACACGGCTGCAAACACAAAAAACGCAAACAGCCAATGCAAAAAAATGCACACACGCACACAAAAAAAAAACAAGCGGCAATTGAAAATAAAAAACTAACTCAGTGTGCGGCCCTAAGATTCTCATAATGCTAACTGATGCGTCAGAAACTGTTCATGGAGTGTGACAGTCATGGGCCATGAACATGCGATGGCCCAAAGGTGCCTTCGCACCCCAGACCTTAAGCAAACAAGTCCGACACACCCCCGACTCCATGCAAATCAGACTGAGTGGCTCATCGGCACAGGTACAGCAGAACATAGTGAGGCCTCGGAGAACGAGCAAATGGCTGTTCCCCTGTCAGTCACAGCATTTGTGCTCCGAAGCCAAGTAAAATGTAGCTGTTGGTGTTGAAGCCCCAGCTCGGAGAAGCCTCGCCGTTCCTTTTTTCTTGACCCCAGCGGCTCAGCTGTCCCGTATGATTGCACGCACGCACACGCACGCACACACACACACACAGACACACACGAAGTCTGGCTGACGATCACGATCGCAGCAACATGATGCGTCTCCTCCTATTTCGTGCGGAGGGTTATGCTTCGAGGCCCCAGCGCCAGCCAGCAGGAAAGCGATTCTCCAGAGTTCGCTGCCCCAGACCAGAATAACCAGAGGAGACTTGCTTCACTTGTGCTGATTGCGCAAGACTAGGATGACGTGATTGCCGCGCATGTTGCGGCTTATACCAGCTTTTGAACTTGAACAAGTGCAGCACGGCTGTACAGCTCTGGAGCCAGCATCAAACGGTCACGGTTTCAAGAGTCTTGGCGTGTGCAAGGATTCATGACTCTAGAATCACATGTTATGCAGATGTGCGGTGTTCCATGCTGACGGGTCTGCTGCTGTGGCTGCTTGTGCATTTCGGTTACTCCAGCTTTCTCCTGTGTCTGCAGGAACTCTGTCACGGCAGCAACGAAGTGACGCTGCCATCGGGCCTGTCAGAGACGATATCTCTGCACTCGGAAGGTTGAGCTCGAGACCCTATCGGCGACTTTGAAAGACAACCATATGAACTGGTGCGAAACATGATGCAGGACGCCTACACTTTCTCAGATCTTGGGAGCCGACGTCTGCAAACTCCGGCCCGCACTCTTGCGCATCGCACAGAACCAGGCTGCTCGCTTCTCGCACCTGGGGGATCATAAACGCAAAGTCGTCGTCGGAACTCGCGCTAGTCATGCAATGAGAAATCTTGCTTCTCGGAATCGGGGCCTGAAAACATCAGGCCCGCGCATTCGTGCAAGCCCTGAGCCCTCCGCGTATAGGAAGGGGCACATCTTGTGCAAAGTACCCCAGTGGTGCTCCCGCCGAGCGCGGACCACGCAGTCCCACACGTGCTTCAATGCCTTCCTGGGGATTGGACGTAAGTGGTTGAGGGCAGGGCAATGTCCGAAGCTGTCATGTGTGGGGGTCCCGGGGAAGCATGTGGCTTCCAGTGTCGGAGTCTCAAGATGCACTGGGAGCTTGTAGATAGACATCGCATCTCCACCACCGATTAGGAGTCGCCTCGAAAACATGCTAATCCAAATTGGCCCCCCAGCAGTTTTAAGCAACCCAAGCAAGACCCATTCACCTTTAGCCTTTGCACGATGCCCAGCAGCCTGGCTACCAGCTGCCCACCGAGCAGTCGATGAACCTGCCAGGTGGCATGCCAAACTGAATCAGCTGCTGCGAAAGCCATGTTAAATCCAACTCAGTTGGCCTCCAAGCGTAAACGAAATCAATAGAAATCATATCATGCAAGTCCTAACCGGCACTTATCCGCGACGGCCGTGGAGACGATGATCCATCACGATGATCCATCCACGCCTCCGGCACCGCATTCAGTGCCACACACACCGCGCGGCCCAGGACGAAGGGCCCCATCTCAAAGGGCCCGTCGCAAACACGGACGGCCTGAAGCAGGAACAAGAGAAAATGTGGCCTCCTTTCAACAGATCCCACGAACAGCTTTAGACCGAGTTTACGGGAGGCTTCCCTGACTCCCTGACCTGGCCTGCAGAGGACATGCCCCGGCCTCCTCGTCCTGCCAGATCTTCGACACAAGGCCATCAGCCCATCACATTCTACAAAAGTGGATCCTTCGCCTATCAGCCTCACAGCAATCTAGGGCTCAGGATAAGCCACGAAAGGAAGTTCATCTGTTCATTTGGCGGCGCAACCCATTTCCAAAATCCACATCCTGAACGCCGGAGCCTATCAGCACAGCGCAGCCTCCATATCCAAACTCTCATGTGCTGCTCCCGTCTTGCGGGCGCCGTCTCCGTGACCGTTTGGCATGGCAGTTTGCTTCTCGATGGCCTGTCCAACTCCCTCCAACTTCCGTGTCCCTCCGGCTTTTGCTCATTGCAGCAAGCGACCACTACCGGCATGCACGTGGAATCTTCACTTTCTGCAACAACCGCTGCCAATCTGGAGCAGACCAGTGCGTCATCTCTCGCTCTGTAGTAACATAGGAAATCTGGAATTCCAGGTCTAAAGCCCAACATCCACACATTGGAAAGTCCAAAGCCTTGTTCCAGATGCTGGCTATGTCCCGGAAGTCGTCCATCAGCTGCTTCACCTGCACGGGCACAATTCTTTTCAAGCACGGTGCAAGGGTTTCGAAGGGTGGTGAGGTGACGGGTCTTGGTTTTCCTGATTTCGATTTGCATAGGTTCGAGTTTGTTTCGCCAGGTGCCGAACAGAGCCTCACCGATGCCCAACAAGTCCCAACAAGCGAGAACTTCGCAATACACCTAGATTCGTAGCAGAAGGAGCAACTGGTCAGCTCGAAAAGTTACAAGCTGCGAGAAGGACACGAATCCAAACGAACATAGCCAACCATCATCAACCATCACTGACTGAAAAGTCCGCACATGCAGGCTCACCTTCTGGTGAAACTCCTGAGCCAAAGTGAAGAGGACCGGCAACCTATCAGGCAAGAGGATTATTCTAACGCCAGTGGGCCGGTAGGTGACAGCGAAAACGTCACAGCAGAAGTGCACCAAGGGAGGCTTTCAACTTCCAGTGTGTCCGGGCAGGAAGCGAGAAGAAGGCATACCGCAGGCGTCATCCTTTGCCCTGAACAGTGCTTCCGATAAAGTTGAAGTTGCCCCAGCTACAAGCCTGAGTATAACCACCGGCACTTGATGTGAGGAGTAGCCGTGAACGATCTGCTCCTGACCTTTCCAAGAAGAGCTGAGGTCAGAAAGAAATCAACATTGCGTGAAGGATCTGAGATGCGGCTGAGCTCTGGCAAGCAGCACGAGACGATTGGTTAGATAGAAGCGTTTGGATTTTGGGCCCAGTTCGCGATTGTAGAAATTGCACCTACTTACGCATTTGGCTTAATCTTACTCCTTAGCAACTCAATGCCGTGCCTTTCTTGCTGTCTCCAGTGGTGAGCGTCACCTCAGGAACGCTGATCACCTGAAGTGACAAGCTCGACGCACGGGATGGTTCTTGATGGGTGGGACGGCGGGACAGCATGGGACAGCCTTGACAGCCTACGAGAACACCCTGGGGTCCATCTAGCCTGGACTCGGGATCTTGCGGATGCTGGCGAGGGACTCCAGAGGTGATGTCGGACTCTTTCCATACTCCCAGTGACTCGTCGATGGCTTCGCCAAGGGTTGCAGATGCCTCACCAGCTCGGGACAGGAGCATCTGCAGCCGAGTAAAGCTCTGCTGCTCTTCAGAGTTCATCTCGTCCAGGACATATCGGATCCAGCCTCTCCGACTCCACTTGGGAGTCGAGTCTTGCATGTAGCAGAGGGCCGCGAGATCAGCGAAGCCGATGAGCTCAGCTTTGCGCACCTTCAAGAATGGCCGGATGACAGTCACGCCTTGGGTCGTACTGCTTGGCAACATCCCATCAATATGGATGATGTTGCCCTTTCCCAGCTCAGCCAGCCGATTCTCGTCTGCATCATCCTCATGGTGTGCTACCAGTGTCGCTCCCCTCTCAAAAGGGACGCCAAGGTGTTCAAAACAGCGCGAATACATTCGAAAACGAATCTGTTTCGACTTCTCCTCGTAGCGTTCACGAGAGATTCCAGTTCGCAGGGTTCCGTGGGGCCGTCGGATCTTTAGCCTGTAGGTGAGCAACTCGACTCCCAACTTAGAGCATGACCACCGCACCCAGCCCTCTTCATCTCGGGCATCATCGCGGTTTGGATGGCAGAGATGCAGTGCACAAAATTTGAAACACTGCTCTGGAGGTAAGCGACGACGCAAAAGCCAGAGCAAGCAGCAGGTCACCATGCTGTCCACACCGCCAGACAAGCTCAGAACGATTCCACTCTCTGCATGGAGGAAGCCAAGAACCTGCAGACTTCTGCTGAGCTCCTCCACCAGATGGTGCTGCTCGAAACGAGCAGTATCGCAGAGTAGTGGATCCAAGAAGCGCAAGCCTGCAGCATGCGCTTGACACCTGGCCGTGTCTCGGGACATTTGCTACATCCTCTACGAGTAGACTTCCGAACATGCAAGGGACTGGGTGCAATGGTCATTTGCCCAGCGCTCCAAAGGATATGATATTACACTTCCCTTTCCGGAGGGACCAAAACATAAAAAAAGGATAAGAGTAGATCTCAACATACTACACACACAAAGAACACATCCCTAAGCCTTTCAGGAAAACTGGGACCCCAAAGCGTCCCTTCCTGTACATAAAGCATGGCAGACAAATAAGCGACAAGCACCCTCCGAATCACAGACACTTCGAAGCCGTCGGACTCCGTCTCCAGCCTCTGGTCCAGTACCTCGAGTCTGGGCGTCTGCTCCGGCTGGCCGATCAGCAGCGGCTGGTCGGTTTGTAGGGCCCGTTGCAAGTAGGCTTCCACGCCCACGGCCTCCAACCAGATTGCAGTCTCTCTGGGACTCCGGTGCTGCGATGCGGCAACCAGCCTCCAGCGCATCTCGGGTCTCTTCTAGGAATCGCGAACCTGGAGAGCAGCAGCTGAGAACAAGCGCAACAAACCGACCATTTCGACCACGATCACTGTAGAGTTATGCAGAAGAAGCAGCATGGAGAGCCATGGCAGCACGACGAAATAGGCATCTCGTTGCTTTTGAGGCGCAAAGTCCCAGATGCCCCTGGAGCCCCTCGGATGGTAAGCCATGGTCGGATCGCTGAAGCTCCTCTACGATGGAGACTAACCTGGCAAGCAAACTCGAGCAAACGCTACGCAGATCTTGTGAGGGTTTACGGAATTTGGGCGAGCTACAAACTTCAGGATGATAGGCTTCTAGCCACAATTCAGCTCTTGTTTCTGCTGCATCATCTGTTTGAACAGCCCAGAAGCTTCTGCAAGGCCTTTCAACAACCAATACAGGGTCGATGGGCATCGCTTAGGTCTGTCATTCCAGGGGCCTCCGCATGAGAGGAACCAAGGCCGTCCGGACATCAAAGAAGCAGGTAAGTGACAGGCGGTCACAAAACATCCTGAACTCGCCAGGCAAAAAACCTCCATTACTGCACGCCTACCTGAAACTCATGAAAGCACCTGAATGCCGAGCCACATCCCCTCCGCGAGCTGGATGAAGCAGGGCTCCCGGGTGTGGCGCAGCACCAGTGACAAAAAGCACAGCTCGGGCACTGAACCCAACCTATGGAGCCACGCTTCAACGGGCCGTTGCGGGTGGCAGTGCAAACCCGCACATCTCTCTTGCGTTCAGAAAACCTCTACTTGCCGTAGGTTGCACAAGAGCCATCAAACTGAAAAAGATAAGCTGAGAGAAGTTGCAAACAGAGACATCACACTCACGTACCGCAAACCCACGCCCTGAAAGAGCGAGCCTCCGTCCTGCCAAGTCGAAAACCCGAAAAGCTCCCACATTGATTGCAAATCATGCATGGCTAGACTTAGGCAGGTCGCTGCAGGAAGAAAGCTCCGTTCGCTGTGCCGCCGCCTGCCGCCACCACTGACAAAGCCATTTGCAGGGCCACAGCGTCACCTCGCTACGAAGGTGCTTGAATGCAGTCTTCGGCCTAGCCTTGCTTTTTTTATGGCTGCAGCCTTTTGCCGCTTCATAGTTTGGGGCATTGATATCGAAGTCTGAGGGCATCCTGGCCTTCCGGGGCTTCCAGTTTCAGCTTCCGGCCCTGGGAAATCGAGTCAGCGGAGCGGCATAGCTTAGAATCCGGCATATGATCTCAATCTTCTAAGCTCTTGCAAGCTCGCCGCACTGCTCCTTGACTCGGGCGGCTTTCAGCAAGGCATCATCACCTGGCAGATCCCGAAGACATGCCGCACATTTGCCACACGTTCAAGGCTTGGCAGAGTTCCATGTGGGATAATGCCAGATGCTATGGTGTCACTGCACACTGACTCATCTCGACCACAACCGCCTCAAGCCTGAAGCATGGCAATCCAGGAAGGCCCCTTTGAGTGCTTCGTAATTACTCACGGCCAAGAGTTAAACTTGCGAGTCTGATTAGGTGGCAGGTGCAGACCGATGACAATCCTTCAGAGACATCTCATGACACGTCGCCTCGCTGTGTGGACTGATAGTTGCGCGAGGTTTGGTCCAGGAAAATGGCAGCCTTCAGTCTCATCCTGCAGGTAGACGGCTCAAATTTATGCCTCTTCATAATGAAACCAGTTGAACGGTTCGTGGGACAGCAGCCTGGCAGATGCAGAAGGCTCCCATCGAGGCCACCACATGCGCCGGAACTGGCCAGCAGCAGCCAGCCGCCGTGCTGGTTCGAGGCAGCTCGCATTCAACTTGTCAAAGAGCGGTCGATAGGATGCCTTCCTTGCTCCGAACCAGTAGCCTCTGCGCAAGGTCGCTGTCTACAAGGCAAGCGGAGACGCTGTGTCAGATTTTTGGCGAAAAGCCGGCGCCTGGGATGGACTGGCCCTGCTCAGCCTCCGAAGGAAACCAAGCCTCGCAAAACACCGACAATCCGGTGACCCAGTCCGGCTCAGCATGCTCCATACCATTCGGCCAAGGCCAAGTATGAGGGGCTCCAGTCTTCTCTCTCAACCTGAACTGCACTCGAAGTGACTTGACTCCAGTTCTCTCCTCAATGGCCCTCAGCGACGTCAAAACATCTTGAGAGACAAATGCCACCAGTGTTCCAAGGGCATGAAGCGATGACTCCCCTATGCTCGCCTAATGTCGGAGGAGATCTTCAGGACTGAAACATAACCCACGACAGACTAGACTGGATTGCACTGCGCTGTCCTAGGGGAACCTAGATGTCAGGCTGCTTTCTGAAGAACGCTATCATACTTTCAACCTCGCATGTCGCCCGATTTGCACCTATCAACCTGGGTCTTGACATTCCAATTCGCGCATTTTTGTTTGTCCTGCGCTTCTTCTCTGGATTGGGGGGCTCGGCGCTGTCATGAAAAAGCTGCTCTTTCAACCTGAGCGGCACTGCTTTGCATCTGGTGCTTTAAAATGCTTTAAACATTAGACGGTCAAACCTCGCGTCGCAGGACTGGCAGAATACCCCTGAGCTGGTGCCCGGAGCAAAATTCAAAAGCCCTCCATGCGGCTTCAAAGCAAAGTTCTCGGAAGCCGAACCCTGGACTTCGTCTCGGAATTAGAAACCTCAGTACCGGGCAGGTCGATCAGCAGCGGCCCACAGTCTTTCGCAGCTCCTCCCAGGAAAGGGCATCAGGATCAGGGCCAAGGTTTAGCGTGTGTGGGCTGTTTCGGCAGTAGTCTCCACCTCGATCTCTCGCAGCCCCCTTGTTCCGCACGTGCCTTGTAAGAGTGCCGCATCGGGAGAAGGCAGCTGCTCGAGGAGCCTGGACAGGCTTTCTGCCAGATAGAGTGAGAGAGGAAAGAGAGACAGAGAGAGAGAGAGTGAGTGAGTGAGTGAGCGAGGGAGCGAGCCAAAGAGGGAGTGAGTGAGTGAGCGAGTGCGTGGGTGAATGAGTGAGTGAGTGAGTGTGAGTGTGAGTGCGTGAGTGATGATAGTCAGTGAGTGAGTGCGTGAGTGAGAGAGAGAGAGAGAGAGAGAGAGAGAGATGGTGAAAGGTATATGCACACGTGCGCATCAATCCGTGCACGTGTGCTTACTGTGTGTATGCGCGTACATGTCCGTGTACATGGTGCATGCATGTACACGTACGGACCTGCATGCACATGCATGCATGGGATGGACGGATGGTGTACCGCCGGCCAGCCCACCCCCCCGCTCGCCGAACCGACTGCCCGCCCTTGACATTAACAATGCTTGCGTACACGTGGTAGGTGAGATGTACAGTAGAAGCAGATACACGTGTGAGCCAGGCCTCTGCAACCTCAGGTCCGGTGGTTGGAGCGCTAACCTCAACAACAAAAGAGCTATGAAGAAACACTTTGCGCAAACTTGCAAACATTGGTCAAGAGTTCCGCTGTCGATCAACTACTGGCTCGGTGCAAGCCGGGCCGGTGTCGCCGAAGGGAGCGGTGAAGAAGCCGTCTGGCTTCGTTGCTTTGGCTACACGCATCAGGGCTTTCTGAAGCTATGGGCCAGGCAAGATTGCGTTCGCCAGTAAATGAAGGCGCACGGTAAAATCCGCGCCTCGAAAGCACATTGCAGTCTAGGACACAGACGTACCTCCATTAGTAGCTGACTGAAAAAAATCTGCATAGCTTTGCCAGTGCACTACATTGCCAAACCAACGCTCTCTGCTCAAAAGTCTGCGGCCAAGATGCCGTGCGGCAGAGACAAGAAGGTGCAAACCAATCTCCGAAGGCCTGGATTCTTGAACAAGTGTTGATTGGCCTTGTGCGTCCATGTCTGATCCAACAAACGGAAATCAAGTACAACTGCATTGTGAAAGATAGCAGTTACATCCAAGAAGCAATCATACCTATCATACCTGCAGCTCTTGGGAACTGGCTTTCTTTGGCCTCACTGGAGAGGGCCAAGTCCTGCCGCTTTTCGAATTCATTCTCACTGCGCTGACAACAGCCACCTGCAAACCAAGACAAGCTCAAAGACTTTTTAGATTTTTTGCAGGACAAACTACTGGAGAGCGTGAGACGATCACTCGAAGTTCGACGATGTGCTACCACGTTGCGCCTTGGGCCCCTGACTTCTATGGAATGCTGGGGGACTTTGGAAACTTAACGTACATTCTCTGAAGAACCCTAAATGGCCCTAACCCACTCTGCTGTCAAACGCAGGCCTTGTTGGACATGGCCATGAGAACTTGAAAAGCGGACATGATGGCCTCTCCAATCAAAGCAATCACGCTCCAGCAGGGTTTTACAACGGTGAACAAGGAGCGAGGGCCGAGTCCAGAGCTCACTCCCTTGCGCCTGGGTCTCTGTCTGTATAATTCCGCCTTTCATAATGTCGCAAAGTTCCCTAGCAAATTCAGACCCTACCGCCCTTACCTCCTCTTGTATGCGACAGGTCAGTCGTCCATGTTCGCCTTGTACCTCGGCCGCCGTGGGTGATTGGCGAGTGTTCGGCTGTCCACTGCAGAAGAGCCTGCTGCATCGCATATCTTTGCAGGGGCATGCCGGGCCAAAACTTTGCCTTTTTTCTCCACTGGATGGAGCGCGTGCGCTAGCTCTCTGCAAGAGGCTGGCTGCGAAAAGATGATAAAACTCTGTGAGATCAATCTGTTTGTAGTGCAACATGTGGAGAAAGTCATCTTCACAACCTTACAGCTCATCCTCGCAGTGGGTCTTGATGGTGACGTCGGACGTGGCGTACGTCACACCTGCACTCTTCTAAGCCCCTTTTGACATCATAATGGCCCTTGCTATTCTCTTCTTCAGCACGGAAGCTGCGAGGTCAGCTCCCCTCGTGAGATATCGCGCGCGCACCCTCTATGTATGTGTGTGTATGACAATGATATATATATATATATACATACATGCATACATACATACATACATACATACATACATACATGCATGCATATGTACATACGTACATACATACATACATACATACATACATACATACATACATACATACATACACACATATGGATCTATGTATGGATCTATTGGATGGATAGATAGATAGATAGATAGGCTATAACTCCAAACAGCTTCAACAACCTCATAGTCTTAGTCCTAGGCACAGGTCAAGCAGAAGCCCTCGCCCATCTGGTCATCGTCCAAGAAGGCCTGATCGCTCTGGTCAATCTCGCCCTCCAGGACCTTGCCAGCACAGCTGGAGCAAGAGCCTGCGCGGCAGGAGTAGGGCAGCTCCAAACCCTCCTCCTCAGCCTGGTCCAGGATGTATACATCCTCAGGGCATTCCTTGGCTGCTCTTTCGCCAGCCGGCTCAAAGCCTTTTCAGCACCCCGAACTCCATCAAGTCCCAAACGCGCCAATTTGCTGACAAGGTGCAAAGGATTGCGTGCCGTCCGGCGTCTCCAAGGTCACCTTGAAGTGGGCGGGCACAC
>CAJNJA010018168.1:0-10697 GCA_905231915.1 Symbiodinium necroappetens | reverse complement strand
GTTTAGGGGTTTGGGGGTTATGGGGTTTAGGGTTTAGGGGTTTAGGGGTTTAGGGGTTTAGGGTTTCTTAATAACTATCTATATTATTTTTGGGGGTTCCTCATGATAAATTATAGTATAATGGTATTATCTTGGGGGTTCCTCATTACAAATTATAGTACAATGGTACTATTTGGGGGTTTCCTCATTATAAATTATAGTATAATGGGTCCCAAAACCTTCTTCTAGTTAGTTGCTAAGGCCCCTACATTATCGGTTTAGGCGCATTCAGGTTCAAGAATTGGTTCAAAGGTAAGGGTAGCAGCCCACCTTACGGTTTAAAGCCCTGGGCGACCCCACAACCCCTAGTGCCCTAGTGCTTCAAGGTCCGACGATTCTCATGGACTTTCGAAGCTATCAAGACTCTTGCGCGATAGCTTCTTTCTGGTCTGACGACTTCCCTGCCGCTTCTAGAATGTTGAGGTTATGGTGGGGTGGCTGCAGACACACCCACGGGCCTGCGCGCATCTTCTTCAGTCTTGCGTCATGCAGAAGAGTTACGACCACGGCAACCCGGAGGCCGCCTCGGATGTCGATGAGGAGGAAAAATTGCCGGAGTGGTGTAACAAGCTGAGGCTCTTGAACACCGGCTTCACTGTCCGGCTGTTGCAGGACATGCTCCCCCGAATGTCCGAGTGGTTGGGCGAGATGAAGATCTCGAAGATGAAGAATGAAGTGGCCAACGAGGTGCTGGGTTCATCGTGAACTGCGACCTCACAGTTTCTCACTCTTTCATACAATGTCCTGCAGGTCGTCGCCTTCCGAACACCCTGAAACAAAGCTCAAACCCTAACCAAAAATCATCAAACAGCTTTAAATCCTAAATCCTAAACCCCAAACTCAGCAGGGAACCTTGTGAAAACGACACCTCATTCGATCCCGATCTAAACCCTTTTCACCAAAGACCCTATCAACCGCGAGCTTGCAGCCTTCCACAATCTGTAAACCCCTAAACCCGAAACCCGGGTTTAGGGTTTAGGGTTTACCCCTAAACCCCCAAACCCTAAACCCCTAAACCCCTAATCCCCAAAGCCAAGCCCCTTTCGTGACGAGTTGGCCGGTCTAGAGCGCTTAGACCAAACCCCTCCGAAGATGGAGGATTCCCCAAACATGACCCCAAGACACTAAGCCCTTAACCCCTAAACCCTAAACCCTAAACCTTAAGCCTTAAGCCTTAAACCCTAAACCCCTGAACCTTAAACCTATAACCCCTAACCCCTCCATCCGCCCCCCCAAACTCCCCGTTTGAGGATTCGCCCTCGCGCCAGACGTCGCCCTCTTCGTCCTCGGGACACGCGCCGAAGCCTTGGGAGTTTCCTTGTAGGAGGACCCAGAGTAGGCCCTTATTCCCTTTTTAGGGGTTCAGGTTACCTTATAAAGTCCTTTGAACCAAAAAGGGCACCCCTTTTTATTCCTAGGTTTCTCTTGGGTCTAGTGTAGTTATTCCCAGAGAGCCCAATACCCCTTAATTAAGGAAGAAACCTTAAATCATAATATTAAGGCCCCTATAATTTAAGGTATATTCCTTGTTAAAGGGGTCTTGGGCTCTCTGGCTTCCTTGTAGTTTGGGTGGTTCTTAGTAAGGAACGGGGGAAATGGGTTATTGGGAGTGCTATAGGGGACCTTAAGGGGCTATCATAGGGATCCTTTCCCCCCATTCCCTACTAAGAACCCGGGAGTTGTAGTTTGGGTGGAGGCTCTGGTGATATGAAGCAATCCGTAAACCCTAAACCCTACACCCACCGAACCCTAAGCCCTAAACCCTAAACTCTAAACTGCCCTAAACCCTAAACCCTAGAAACCAAAGCTTAAAACCTAAATCGTAAACCCTACAGGGGAGCCTGTGGAATTCCTTTCAAAGCAACTCTGAAAGGATCCTGAAAGGAACCCCCAAAGAGATCCCTTAAAGGGTTGCTATCACAGTTTAGGATTTAGGGTTCAGGGGAAAGGACCCCCCCTTGAGGGTTTGCTATAAGGGCTACTATCACGGTTTAATGTAGGGGCCTTGAGATTCTATTGGCAGGGTTCCTAGAAGGGTTGCTACAGGGGCCCTGAGAATCTGAACAGGGTTTGGGGTAGATGAGATGTGGGATTTAGGGTTGAGGGTTTAGGGTTTAGGGTTCTAGATAATAGTGTACTTGTAAGGCTTCCTTATCAGTGCCTGAGGGGTTTAGGGTTTAGGGTTTAGGGCTTAGGGTTTAGGGTGGATGCAGCAGGCTTCGCGCCAGCGTCTGCGGAGTCCGGAGGGCTTGAAGCAAGAAGCAGCTTTAGGGTTTGGGGGGTTGGGGTTTAGGGTTTGGGGTTTAGGGCTTTTTAGGGTGTAGGGTTTAGGGGTTATTTGGTGGGGCTCCTTTGGCTCCTTTGGCAGGGTCTCCTTAAGGGGCACGAAAGGGATCTTTACTATTTTTATGTTAAAGAGCCTTGTAGATCCTCAGCCCCTAAACCCTAGACCCAAGTGAAGGACCGTGTAAAGGGGCCCTACTCTGATTACGTGGGTAGTTCTCCAATTTAGGATCCCCATTTGGGTCCCCAATGTAGTACGGCACCCTTATAAAGAGAACCCTAAGAGGGACCCTAATTTAGAAAACTATCCATGTGCAGCCTCGCCGCTAATTTTTTCAGAGCTCCGAGCAGCGAGGTCTCAGGCAGAACCACAGCAGCCGTCGACGGGGGCCCCAGCAAAGCTGCGGGGGGTTTTGTTTAGGGTTTGGGGTTTAATATAGGGGCCTAAATGTTATTACCAACACTATTTTGGGGTTCCTTATTAGATTATAGTATAATATACCCACGAAGGGTATTTATAAGTATTAAGGCCCCTAGATTAGGGTCTTAAAGAGCCCGGAGGATTGAGGCTCAGGATACAGGGAGTCAATATAGAATAGTATAGATGCCTAAATAATTACCACTGTTACTCCTTAGGGTTATTTAAAAGAACTATACTATAAAGGAGCCCAAAACCCTATTCCAATCATTAAGGACCCTACATTTGGGTTTAGGGCTTGGAAGCTTAAGGAGGACTACTGCGACTGCTGCATGCTCCTTCTCCCCACCGACTGGAACTGGCAATTGTAATCATCACGCCACTTCTGATAGTAACTTGGCTAATGATCATCTTCCTACTCTTCATACGATACTGGGTCCTTGTTGGATGCAATTGTACATTTTTGTTATAAATAAACCCTAATAAGGACTGAAAATGATCATTTTTAATATGACCCCAACAGGGAACCAGCATAGGCAGCAGACGAGGAGTGAGTCGATGGCAAGGGCTGCTCTTGCTCGTTCCGCACTACGGCTACCACCAGTTTTTTGTTCAGGGTTTGGGGTGGTTTCAGGGTTCAGGGTTTAGGGTCTAGGGTTTTGCCACCACGGCCGCCCACAAAGACAGCATGATGCTTTTAACTTTGAACAGGCGTCAAAGCAATGAACTCAGTCATCATCATCATAGTTCGATCAATAATATAGCTGGTAGTAGTAACAGGCAGTGATGACATCCTACATGTGGAAAGCACAAAATCCTGCGTTCCGAGGTGGCGGGTTTGGTTCTCCCCTGGAGCAGGTGCGCTCTACTCTCTGTTTGCCGATGGAGTTGCTGGGGCTAGGGTGAGTTTAGAATTGTGAGTGGTCATTCTTGATTCTTTTTGAACTTGCAAGTTTGCGGTATCAGTTGCAAAATTCGATGCAACGACAAGTCCGGCTTCAACAAATCCTAACCCTTTGCACTGATACGAAGATCATGGTCGTGTAGAAACACGGCTGCAAGTTTTGCAAATGGGTAGTTCTCTAAATTAGGGTCCCTGTTGAAGTCCTTGTAAAAGGAACCTTAAAGGGACCCTAATTAGAGAACTACCCAAATGTTTCGATTGCTTCGTGAGTTTCCCTCGCCCGCCTTTCTCGAGTGGGCTTTCCTTCTTGGATTTCTGTCTGCGAGTCGGACTGGGACAAGCACGTTTAAAGCTTTGCAATGACTGCAAAGGGTCACAGGTCTGCTTGGAAGACCTCTAAGGAGCCAAGGCATTCTTCGAAAGCGGAGGGATCAAAATGATGATAAGGGACGGCGCATTACGGATGTCTGCTTCCTCCGGGGAGCATGTGCTAGTGCTGCAGTGGAAGCTTCAATCATGGCCGGGACCCCAAACCTCAAGCCCTTGAAGCGAGGCACGGCTCCCCCAGCACCTGCAGACGATGCTGGCTCCGTCGAGGTTCTGAAGGACAGAGGGTTTAGGGTTTAGGGTTCACTGCCAGTTCCATTGCTGCTGCCACTACCTCTACGAAGACCACTACCACTAGTAGTGCAGCCGCTGCTTCTCCCACTGCTACTCGCTACAGACTTTTGCAGCCACGACAACCCTGCCAGGAAGTTCACTTCTGCAACTACTTCCTTATGCCTGTGTTCCTGTGTTCTCGATTCCGGGCTTGCCGAGTCTGTTTTGGTATACCTGCGTTTGCAATGCCATTTCAGGTCTTCTGACTTATTGTTGACTTCATCATGTTCCGATTCGCAAGCTCGCAGCGCGAGCCTCATACTTCAAATCTCGGATAAGAGCTCTAGGTGTTGTAAAGGTTCTCGAAGGATTTCACACGGGTTCCTAAAACACGTTGTGATGTTTCTGTGGGGCTTATTAATATGTGGGCCTGAAGCAGCAATGTTCATGTTATTCCGCTCATTCACAAAACTGTACTAGCACGTGCCCCAAAGACTACTCTAGTTTGTACGGCACTTCAATTATTTGAAGGGCTCCAGAAACCCTACACCCTAAACCTAAACCCCGAAACCCTAAACCCTAAGCCCTAAACCGAGCTCCAATGGAGGAGAAGCGATCCTCTGGATCTATCGCCGCCCTGGCATTCACGGAGGCTCCAACCCACGGAAGAGGTGTAAAACAACTGCCTCAAGACTTTGCAGCACATTCTTCGGGGTTCCTCAATGCATCCACAGTATAGAAACTCCCAAACCCTAAACCCTAAACCCTAAACCTGGCCCTAAACCCTCAAGTCAGGATAAATGCGCATTGTCTAGAAAGCAAAAGCCGAAATGCGGTCGAAACCCTAAACCCTAAAGCCTAAACCGTGGGTTTAGGGTTTAGGGTATTGTCCGATCCGAGTATGTAGGCCCCTAGAGCCTGTTGATTCGCTTGGAGTCCGAGGGTCCGAGTCTGGGGGGTCGGCAACTGGGGCCAGAGGGTTTAGGGTTTGTCCACGGTTTCGGGCGCGTACTGGAGGGGTCCTTCTTTTTTTTGTTAGAAAATAGGGTTTCAGGGTATCTTATACCAGAACTATCACAAGGACCCCCCGCCACCCCGAAAATAAGTACTGGTAACTGTTTCGGCGTCTAAAGTAGGTCGCAGGGTTCGGATCTGGAGCTCAAGATGCAGAGGGTGGTCGGTTTAGGGTTTTAGGATTCAGGGGTTCAGGGTTTAGGGTTTTAGGGTTTAGGGTTTAGGGTTTAAGGGTTTAGGGTTTGGGGTGTAGGGTTCAGGGTTCAGGGTTTTCAGGGGTTCGAGAACACGGACCTCCAACTTTTGGAACCTCTGGGGTTGCGTTTGGGCTGGAGGCACTTTGCATTCTTCGGGAAGTGGCGAGGGCTGTTGCTGTCGGTGTGGTGCCTTGCGCTGCCCCTTTGTTGGATTTAGTTTCTTCTTGGGCACAGCCTTCGCATCCCGCACACCTTCACTACCCTTCACGAACTCTGCAACACTCTATAGACCCTAAACCCCAAAGCCTTAAACCCCAGCCTAAACACTCAACCCTAAACCCCTAAACCCCTAAACCCTCTAAAATCCCGAAACCCTTGAACATCGAAACTCCTAAAGCCCAAAAAAACCCTTAACCGGCATCCCTATAGATCGTTCCATGGGGGGTTTAGGGTTCAGGGTTTGGGGATCCTTGAAGGAAGCCCTGAAAAGCCCCCAAACCTCAAAGCAGCCCTCACAGTCGGACCCTGCATAGGGTTTAGGGTTCAGGGCTTGGGGGTTTAGGGTTTAGGGTTTGGAGCTTGGAGCTTTAGGTTTAGGATTTAGGGTTTAGGATTTCAGACTTCCCGCTACCGCACAAAGGCACGAGGCAAAGAGATCGGAGCACTGGGAAAGAACCCCTCAGCCCCTCAGCCCCAAAATCCCCAAAACCCTAAAATACTCTAAGGCATCCGCCCAAACCTCGTCCTAACTCCTTCAGGTTGCTAGGTCCTTGTTGGCTGCAATTTTACACGCTTTGTTTTTCATAAAACCCAACAAGGATTAAACGTGATCATTTGTAATAACGAATTTTTGAGAAGAGTTGCGACGGCCCCTGCCAGGCAGTGGCACTGGCTCCGGCACAAGAAGCACCTTTCTTGAGCCTTGGTTTGAAGCCACTTTAGGGTTTAGGGTTTGGGGTTTAGGGGTAGTTCTCTAAATTAGGGTACCTTTTTGGGAGTCCTTTTTTTAGGGGCCGCACCATTGGGGGGAGGTGAACAGGGGCCCTGTTTTAGAGAACTACCCACATCATTGACAGAACGGCAGCAAAACTGAGCAGCCACCGTGATCATCGTCACAGTGGTCATCATCTTTGCTATCACCATGACCATGGCAAGTCTAGCAGTAGCGACGACGAGAACTCGTTAAAGAGTCTCTGCGGCCTCGAACACGACTTAAAACCCTAAAGCCATACTGTTAAGCCTTAAACCCTAAACCCTAAACCATAAACCCTAAACCCTAAACGCTAAAGCCGACAATGCTACGAAGTTTAGGGCTTCGACTCGAGGGTTTGTGAGCCCTGGATGGCCATCATTGCTTTGCGTGCTGGTCCCAGTCACCCACCCCCCCGAGCAGGTTTGGAGTGTCCTGCTTTGATTTAACGCTGCTTCTCCACCTCTGGAGTTTCTTCACTCCAGCCTTGTTTAATCGCTGGGCGACAGGAGCACTAGTTCCAGAAATTTTAAGGTTTTGAAGTTAAGGGTTTTCGGGTTTATCGTTTAAGGTTTTGAAGTTAAGGGTTTTAGGGTTTTACGGTTTTTGAAGGTTTTGATGTTAAGGGTTTTCGGGTTTTACGGTTTAGGGTTCAGGGCTTTATCCAGTGCGGATCGGTTGACGCCTGATGCCAGACGGGATCTGTATAGGATCCGAGCCACCGTAAGCGAGCCTTGAATCCTAATTACACAGGTGTAGCGCGGGTTTTCATTTTTACCCCTTAAACCCTGAACCCTAAACCCCAAACCCTATAGAAACGTGATGGGGGGAGGGGTCTTATAGGGTTTTCTTGGGTCTTCAAGAGAGGTCGTTTGGGGTTGCGGTTCGTCCTGGAAGCCTCAGAAAACCCAAACCGAGCACTTTGAATCCTCAGCCCTGAACCTACCTACTTTACGGATCTTGGGACGTAGTAAATATGAGGGTAATACATAAGGTAAGTATACCTATCACTGTTGGATCCTCTGTTCCAAATACCTCCATGAATAAGGATCACTACTCCAAAAACCCCAATTAAATTAATAGGGACCTTATGACCCTGACTCCTCCAAGTAGGCCCTAAGTTCGGCTCGGCCTCAAGCCCTAAACCTTGAGCCTTGCCCTCTCTGGCTACGGGAGTTACTCCAAAGGGTTACTACAGTATAAGTGTTTTATGATGTAGGGGTCCTGGCACTCAGAGAACATGGCTTTAAAGAAGAACGCCCTTAAAGGTACCCTCGTTTAGTTTAGACTGAACCCGAAACCCTGCATCCGGTATTGACCGAAGAAGCTTAAAGCCAGAACGCGAAAGCCTGAACCCTGCAAAGGCCTATCCGCTACTCCCTAAACTCGAAGATCCCTGACCCCTGAACCCTAAACCGCCCTAAACCCTAAATCAATAAACCCTAAACCCCAAACCGCCCCCAACCCTGAATCCTAAACCCTACAAGCCCTAAACCCTAAACCTTAACATCCCTAAAACCCTAGAAGCCCTGCCCCCCTAAAGGCCCCAGACATGTTTTGAAACAGTGCCCAGACCCTGTCAGGAAACTCGAGCTCGATCTGCCCGAGGCGGGAGTTGTGTTGGGGTTTAGGGGTTTAGGGNNGGGCTTAGGGCTTAGGGTTTAAGGGGTTTAGGGTTTAGGGTTTTTGGGGTTTAGGGTTTAGGGGTTAGGGTTTAGGGGTTTGGGTTTAGGGGTTAGTGCTGCAAGGTTCCTGTACTACACGGGGTTCTATAAGGACACCACCTTCTGAGGAAACTAAAGTCTTGCGGCCCGTGACTCCGAGAAGTATGAAGGCAGATGGGGCTCTCGAGCCGTGGACCCTGAACCAAGAAGGGTTGTCGGGGTGTTGCAGGTCTTACTCTGTGGCTGTGCTTCTGCATGCAGGTCGTTGTCGAGATGCAGATGGACCAGCGCTCGCAGACCATAGGCGCGGACTGCGGGCAACATTTCTTGGCGTTCATAACAGTAAGCATCACCGAGGCCATGATCGTAATTTAATGTCAATCTTGGTAGTCATTGTGGTTAGCTTCTGAGCCGCCACAAGAACCAGAACACAAGACCAACAACAAGAACAACAAGCACACCATTAGCACCACCCGCAACAGTAGCAATGCTACCACCAGCTCCGGAACTTATGGGTGACTGGCCGGGACTTTCTTTGTTTGGTCCCAGCTAGTACTGTCACTCAAACACAAATCGGTCGACACAACAGCAGCAAGAAAAGCACTCAAAGACTCTGAGTCACACACACACACACGCATACACACACATGGGTTCTTTCTAAATGGAGGTCCTTTTAGGGTCCTTCTTGTAAGGGTGCCGTACAATTTGGGGAACCCAAATTACCAATTCCCATGATCCTAAACCGCTAACCCTAAACCCTAAACCTAATTTTGGAACTCCCCCCCCCCCCTCCCAACCCTAAACCCTAAACCCTAAACCCTAAACCCTAAACCCTAAACCCTAACCCCCCCCCCGCCGGAGCCCCAGGCTCCGCCGAATTGCACGTGACCTTGTCGGCTGGGGAGGAGCTGAGCGTCTGCGCCGAGGCTCTGGGGAGTGTTGCGTCTGCCTTTAATGGCTACTGTAGGGTTTAGGGCTTAGGGTTTAGGGTCTTAATGACTACTGCAGGGTTTAGGGTGTAGGGTCTTAGTGACTACTGCAGGGTTTAGGGTGTGGGGCTTTAATGTCTACTGCAGGGTTTAGGGCTTAGGGCTTAAACCTGCAGGGTTTAGGGTTTAGGGTTTTCATGGCTGCTATAGTTGCGGAAATGGTAAAGTTTACTGTAGGTTTACAATGAGGTTTTTTATTTGCCCTAAGAGTTTCTATACATGTTTCTGTAACAGTTACCATAACCCTAAACCCTAGACTCTAGACCCTGAACCTTAAGCCCTGTGGGTCTACTTGGGGCTTAGTTCTTAGTGTCTTGGGGTTTAGTTTAAACGGGACCTGGTAGTTGGCCGAGGGTTCCGTTTAGGATTTGGGATTTAGGTTGTTTTTTTGTTGTTGTTTGGTGTTCAGGGTTTGTTTTGGGGTTTAGGGGTCTAGGGTTCGGGGTTTCGGATGAGGGCCGGGAGGTTCTGGGGGCTGCTTTTTGCTGCATTCTGATCGTCTTCGGTGCTAACCGGTTAAAGCAGGCCGGGTGTTGATCTACATCCTCTCTTGGGTAGAGAGGTCCCGAAAACCCGAAACCATCCCTTGTAGATTCCTTAAAGACACTTATAGATCCGTGAAAGATCCCAAAGAGAACCCCAATAGATCCTTATGGATCCCTTGTAGAGCCCTTACCCGTTTCCCAAAAAACCATTCCTTTTAAGAAGGTATATGTAGAAACCCCAATAAGGGGCCCTAAACCATAAACCCTAATAAGGAACCCTAAACCCTAAACCCTAGTAAGGACACCCCAAAAAGGTAGGTCTGTTTTCGGGTATAGCCCTAAACCCTAAACCCAAAACCCTAAACTCCAAAACCCTAAACCCCAAAACCCTAAACCCTAAACTCCAAAACCCTCAGCCCTAAACCCTAAACCCTTAAAGGGAAGCCCAACTTCGGCTCCCAGGTGGCAGCCATGAGCCTGACGGTCCGACGCGCCGAGGCGCCGGAGTTCTTGGGTTTAGCGTTGTGAGTTTAGGGTTTTGGGTTTTGAGTTTAGGGTTTAGGGTTTAGGGTTTTGGAGTTAGGGTTTTGGGTTTAGGGTTTTGGGTTTAGGGTTTAGCGTTTTGGCTTTTGGGTTTAGGGATTCGGGTGTAGGGATCAGGGTTTAGGGTTTCGGTGGTCTGCTCAGTATGGTGATGCATGGCCATGAAGATGGCTACGGCTTCTGGCCATGACCTGGGTGATGTCGGTGATGGTGTTCAAATTTTACAACACGGTGGGCATGATACTCATGGTAAGGTGACATCTGAGCAGATGGCGATGACGTAATGATGGTGATGATAATGGCTGAGATGGCCCTGGTACTTAAAGATTCATGGGAAGTAGTAGCTAGGCTTATAGATAACCACACACATACTTGCTTAAAACCCCCAACTAATAACCCCGATTACAAGATACGGTTGATGATATCAATCCTGCATTACCGTAAGGACCCTAAACTCTGGGAATTATGGTGTATTCCTTATTATGGGTAATGAAGGATTTATATCATCAACCGTAGTATGGCCCGGACAGACTTCTTTCAGGGGTCTTCCTTGACCCGTAGTAAGACCATGTGTTCAACGACCCTGACGAA
>CAJNJA010018167.1:0-10698 GCA_905231915.1 Symbiodinium necroappetens | reverse complement strand
TTTAGGGCGTTTAGAGTTTAGGGGTTTAGGGTTTAGGGTTTAGGGTTTAGGGCTTAGGGTTTGGGGTTTAGGGGTTAAGGGGTTTAGGGTTTAGGGGTTTGGGGGTTTGGGAGTTTAGGGGTTTAGGGTTTTAGGGGTTTAGGGCTTAGGGGTTTGGGGGTTTGGGGGGTTAGGGGTTTAGGGGTTTAGGGGTTTAGGGGTTTAGGGGTTTAGGGGTTTAGGGGTTTTGGGTTTGGGGTTGTCCATGTGCCCAAACAGTATATAATTTGCCCTGAAAGTAGCAAAACCCTAAGCCCCAATTCAAATGATGTCCGTTAATAATTTAGGGGTCGGAATAGTTAGCAGTTAGCAGTAACACCCCTTGTAGTCCATGGATATGAGTATACTATATCCCTTAGCATCGAAATAGCCCAATAGCCTTATACAATTGGGTCCTTGGGCCCAAAGGCGAGTCCTTTGAGGGTAAGGGCAATGAGCTTCAAAACACTCCTCCAACTGTTGCTTATGAAGGCCCCTACATTGATTGCGGTGTGGGGTTTAGGGTTTCGGGCATGGTGTTTTCATAGAGTCTTACAAGGTTTTACGGGGTTGTGGGGATCTGGCACTTCTTCTAGGTCTCCTTTATATAGGGCTTCTTATGGTGCGGGTTTAGGGTTCGGAGGGCATCTGGAAGGAAAGAACCCTTGTTCTGCTGGGCCTGGTAGGGATCTTTGTCCGCTTCTGGGAAGCCGCATAGAGCGGGCTAAGCTCCAAGCTGCCGATCTCGCAGATCTTCTGTAATGCGCCTGTTTCGCTCATTTACCAGCAGGAACCATGCCCGGCCGTGAGTTGTGAGTGCTGCCAGCCTATTTTGGGCTCAGCGACAGCCATCCGTGCAGCACCGGCGGGCCATGATTTTCCACCACCACCATCACAGCTGCCATCGTCATCACCGTCATAATCACACCAGGTTCCTATATCATCCTTCAAGACGCCTGGATCAGGGCCCAGCCGGCCTCGGACAGCAAAGAAGCCTTGCCCGGCCTCGCCCTTGCCTATGGCAGTCGTCGTGGCGTGGGAGCGCTGGGTCTGGCTTCGGCCACCGTCAAGGCTTCCTCGGGCGGCAGCCCGAACGGTCACCGAAACGTTCCCTGGACCTTGCCCTGGGCGATGGCGCGGACTTGAAGATCACACGGATACCGCCTGCGTCCATCTGCACCAACTCGGAGAATAACCTCGGCGTGACGGCTAGGCTCCCCAGCAGTGATGCAGACATAGTGGACGTCGCCACCAGGATGGCAGAGCTCTACGTCTCGCGCCCCATCGCTCTTGAAATAGAAGCTAACTCTTGGGTTTCCAACTTTTGGGCTTCTACTGTGAACCCTAAACCCAAAACCCTTAAACCGTAAACATCAAGCTTCCTATGGGGTTCTTATGAATTAGGGTTTACGGTTTAGGGTTTCAGGATCCGACGATTCAAAATTTAGCATGTTGTGCTACCAAAAGGGGGGCTTCGTCAGATCAAAGGTTCTGCGTTGCCACATGCGCATTCGTCACATGAGTTTTGCTGAACGGTTCAGGGTTTATAGGGTTTCGCACATCTATTTTTTTCATGTTTGTAGTGACTGTTGTGCTCTACTCTATGTTGAGTGTGCGCCGTTCCGCAAAGTCCGGGTCCGTGCCACCCTAAACATTAAACCCTAGACCCTAAACGCCGAGCCCTTAGTCCTAAAACCAAAAGCCTGAAGCCTAGACCCCTAACCCCTAAAAACCTAAAATTTTATAACCCTAAACCCCTCAACCCTAAACCCCGAAACCCCTAAACCCCTAAACCCCTAAACCCGACACCCTAAAGCAAAAGTGTTGGGAGGGACCCCGGGTCCGGATGAGCCCTGAAATTTTGGAGCCTTGCCTGTGACCCCAAACCCTACTAGGGTTTAGGGGTTTGGGGTCTAGGGTCTAATTGTCTAAGCCTCAAACCCTAAACCCTACACCCCAAACCCTAAGTCCCAAGCCTTATGAACCCTAAACCGTAAACCCTACAAACTAGTAGGTTATGACCCGTTGATTAGAATGTAAAATCCATAAAACGGTAGGGTTTTTGGATCCCCATGTAAAGCCTAAGACCCGAGGGCAAAGCCCTAGAACATTCCTCGGCTTAGGGCTTGGGGCTCAGGGGTTTGAAGGTTTATTGTTTAGGGGTTTAGGGGTTTGGGGGTTCAGGGGTTATTTAGCGGTTTAGGGGTTTAGAGTTTAGGAAGCCCTGAAAACTTACTTTGCCAATAGGAGAGCTTGATTTTTCTTGCCCGTATCTATGTGGTCCATCTTAAAAGCTTGAACTTTTTCGGTCCCGGTCATTGAAGTAGAGAAAAGTCCTAAAGCCTTGAAACCCTAAGCCACAAACGCCCTAAATCCCAAAACCCTTCTGATACTTTCGATGATATAAATTCTGCCTTATGTTAGGACCCTAATTTATGGGAATTATGGTAGACTCCTTACTATGGGTAATGCAATCAACCGTGCGTTATGAATGAGGAACTACGAAAGGCTCCGTGCGGGGCCCATCTTGAGCTTCTTAGAACAGAGGTCGAACAGGGGACGTGGTTCTTGTTTGCGACTTGGGGGTAAACCCTAAACCCTACACCCTAGTCCCTAAACCCCTAAACCCTGATCTCTGAACCCTAAACCCTAAACCCCTAAACCCCCTCCACGGTATGCTTACGGATTTCAGGGACAGGGTTAGACATGACTTAAAGCAGACCCAGCATTGGGGGGGTGTTCTATAGAGAAACCCAAGCTGGTACTTGATCGAAAAATTACCCCCCAAAAGCGGTGCTTAACTTCCGTGTAGTCCTAAAGCTGAAGCCACCAACTCCAAATCTTAACCCCAGCCACTGAAAGCTGAACACCCTGAAACCCTTTTTTTCGTATAGAATCTGTAAGCCGCAAAACCCTAAACGCTACGCACACCCTAAGCCCCGAAACGGTAAGCACCTTAGGCCCTAAATCTCAAACCCTAAACCCTAAACCCTAAAAGCCCTAAACCCTAAACCCTAAATACCCTAAACCCTAAACCCTAAGCCAGGAACTGCAACTGGTGGAGCAGTGCGCCCGTCCTGAGGAGGCCCACGAGGGCCGGTTTACCGTTTAAGTGTTCTCTAAACCCTTATAAACCCTATCCCGTTCTTGAGGGTTTAGAGTTTAGGGGTCTAGGGTTGAGGGCCCAAAGCAGAACCGGACAACGCTAGAGGTTTAGTGCTGCTTTCAGGGTTGGGATTTGGGGTTTAGGTTTAGCGTCTCTTTCAGGGGCATCTACAAGGTCGAGAATTTGAGGTGTAGGGCCCAAATTAAATGCCAAACCACAAGCACCGGTCTAGAGAAGCGCCTGGACCCGAACCCAAATTAAACCCTGAAATCTAAACCCTACACGGTTTAGGGTTTAGGGTGTAGGGGACCCTCAAGAAAGAAATCACCCTAAACCCTAAACCCTAAACCCTAACGAATTTGCATGTCTTTGTTCCCCTTGACCTTCCTAAACCACCCAAAAACTGAATCCGCCCCAGCCCCAGCCCTCATCCCAAAATCAGGTTTAAGGTTTAGGGTTCAGGGTTTAGGGTTGCTCAAAACTTTTGGTCAAGACTTTTCAGTCAAAGCTTATATTGGCACCCAAACCCTTCACAATTTCTATTAAGCCTAAAAACCCTGAACCCGAAACCCAAAACCCGAAACCCTAAACCCTATGCTGCACCTGGCGTTTGGCTCTGTGGCTAAGCTATGACAGTTTCATTTGGGTTTAGGAGTGTTGACAAGTCTTTCTGGGGCATGGTCTAGGACATTTTCAGGTGGGTAGTTACCGTTTTTGAAGCCTTATAGAAGGTCTATATACCTTGTAGAAGCCTTATAGAAGCCCTATACACCCTAAACTCCCCACCTGTAATTTCCTTTAACATTGTCTGCCTTCAACGGAACAGATGCGGGCGTGTCACAAGTTTGAGATGGAATGCCTTGCCACGGAACAACGCTGCATCATTGCTTCCTTTCTTTTACCGAAGTTGATTCGAATTAATTTTCTTTCCTCTATTCCTCGGAGGCAGCAACCGACAACCAACTGTGAACGATTCAAAGATGACACCAATCGGTAGATATTTGACGTTTTCGACAGCCTTTGTGTTGCTGAACTCTGCGTTGGCAGTTATTCCAGCCACACCGTGGTCGTCACAACTGTGACCTTTCGCCAGATTTGCTCTTGGAAGGCTCTGACTCTTGCGGCAACATGCCGATATTTTGCTCAGGACATCCAACATTTTGTGAGAGGCTCAGTACATATTCCCATTATTCATTTCCTCCGATATTCAATGCTACACAATCTTGATTGCGGTATTCACACATCGCCGGATGAGGAAGACATACAGGCCAACCCATTGGTGCTTTCGTCATTGCGCCGACAAGTTTGCAGTAAGGGGGTTCCAGTTTCGGAGATGTGGAGTAAGCCCTAAACCCTAAACCCCTAAACCCTAAACCGTGTGTAGGCTAAAGTTTAGTTTAGGGTTGGGAGGTCCTCGATTGAGAATCCCAGGGTCGTAGAGTTTAGGGTTGACAGTTGAGGGTTTAGGGTTCTTTGGGTTGCTGTTGGGTCCAAGTCGGTGCGCTCCCAACTTCGCTTTGCGCGAACACCCCTTCAGCCCGAAGACTCTGAATCCCAACCCAACGGCGCATAGCATGGAAACTTGAATAGTTCTAAATAATTTCAGCCCTGTCCTTTTGGGGTTCCTTATTCTAAGTATATACCCTAAACCCTAAACCCAAAACCCAAAACCCTAAACCCTAAACCCTACACTGCATGGTAACCCAAAGCCCTGTTCTAACTCCTCAGGCCCCTTCAGAAGAACCTTTGTAAAGCCGCCAAGAGACCCAGGCGTGCAATGCCTTGGAAGTCAGAGTGCCTCGGTTGCAGGGTCTAGGGGTTTAGGGTTTAGGAGTTTAGAGTTTAGGGGTTTAGGGGTTTAGGGGTTTAGGGAATTGTTTTCGGTCCAGGGACTTTTTGGATTCAGGCTTTTTCAGGGGTGCAAAAAGTTCCAGTCAGGTACTAGTACTTGTAGTATAGCATCCTCCCAAAACAGTGCTATAAGTATCCTTAATCCCAAAACCCTGCTATAAGTATCAAGGTTCACATATTTCAATCTACCCATAGGCCCCTAAGTAGTTCCTTTTGGGAATTACCTTATAGGATTCTAAATATAAACCATAAAAAAGGAACTACTTAGGGGCCTGTGGGCAGTGTGACCGTCCATGCGAGATCCAACTAGCAAGTGCCATCTGCCACTTCGGTAGCTTAGGGCTTAGGAGGCTGTGAAGGGTTTAGGGTTTAGGGTTTAGGGTGTTAAGGGTTAGGGTTTAGGTTTAGGGTTTGAGGGTTTTAGGGTTTTGAGTTCAGGGTTTTGCTTTACAGACTGTAGCCTGTCTAGGACCCAGAGTAGGCCCTTATTCCCTTTTCTAGGGTTCAGGTTCCCTTATAAAGTCCTTTAAACCAAAAGGGGCACCCTTTTTTTTCCTAGGTTTCTCTTGGGTCTAGCTGTCTGCATGTACGACCAGTATGGAATGCTTGACGGTTCGGGGTTTAGGGTAAATGAGGTGCGCACCAAAACCCCTAAACCCTAAACCCTAAATCCTGAACCCTAAGCCCAAGACCCTAAACCCTAACCTGAACCTTAAACCCTAAACCCAAAACCAGACCCTAAACCGTAAACCCTAAATCCTAAACCCCACAATGAAGTCTTGCAGGCCAAGTTCTACAAGTGTCGACATGCGCTGCCATTCGACCATGATTGAACCGCTTGTTCTTTCTTTTCTTTGGAACTCGACAAGGGGCAGAGAGCAAAGCTTGGTGAGGACAGGAGCAGCACAGTCATCTTCGAAGCTGAGCTTTGTGCAGTGGTTTTGGCTTTTGTTGTCTGCAAAGAGAAGATCGCTTCGAGACCGGTAGTTGGCTACGTGGACAACAATGCGGCTCGGGATGTGCTCATCAAAGGGGCAGCTAGGAACGATGTGGGTTCCAAGCTCGCCAAGCTTTTCTTGACCATCGAGGACCTAGCAAGGGTGTTCACTTGGTTCACACGTGTTCCAAGTCCGTCGAACATTGTTGATGAAGCTTCGCGAAAGATCGTGCATGAGTTTGCTTGGAATGGCAGGCAGCTACGTGCAACTGACTGTGCGGCTCCTCTTGACGAAATCTTGACCATTGCAGAGTAATCGGTTAAGAAGGGGTACTGCCAGTTTGGGGTTTAGGGTTTAGGGGTCAGTATGCGGGTGTCCAGCCCAATGACTACTGCCAGTAAACTCATTCAGATCCCGATCACAGCCTTTCAATGAAGCCCGGCTTAAAGCTCAAACCCTAACCCTAAAGCCTAATCCCAAAAGCCGAAAGCCTGAGCCTCCGAACCCCTAGGCCCTCATCCCCCAACCCAAAGTACTAAGCCAAGCCGCACACTCAAAACCTGAACCCCGCCCGACTCCCCAACCCCAAACCTCCAGACCCTTAACTCCCCAACCGTGGGTTTAGGGTTTAGGGTTTAGGGTTTAGGAACCATTGGACCAAAACCTTTCAAACCCTAAGCCCTGAACCCCCAGAACCTTTAGCCTTAAACCTAAATCCTGAATGTCCTACCCCCCCGCAAACTCTTCACCCCTGAGCCGTAAACCTCCAATCCCCTGCCCTAAACACCATGAAACCTGAAACCCGAAACCCCAAACCCTATAGAACCCTAAAGCATTTTTTTGTTTTGGGGGCCTCAGGGATTACTAGTTTGGGGGCTCGTAACTATAATTATAGTATAAGATCCTTCAAAACCCTATTGTGATTATTAAGGCCCCTATGTTAGACTGTTTCTGAGCTATACAGAGACCCTAAACCCTGAACCCCTAAACACAGGCAAAGCGCGTGGTT
This sequence comes from Symbiodinium necroappetens, assembly GCA_905231915.1. Lineage (NCBI taxonomy): Eukaryota > Dinophyceae > Suessiales > Symbiodiniaceae > Symbiodinium > Symbiodinium necroappetens. The sequence continues at coordinate 3,776 of CAJNJA010018167.1, read as the reverse complement.
CCCGAGTTCCTTCGAAACTCCCTGTCGATAACAGGCCGCGGGACATCGAGACATTCCGGGCGTGTACTGCAAGGGTTTCGTAGAAGGATGCACCGTAGTCTTTACATTTGTATACCCTTGAACCCTAAACCCTAAACTCTAAACCCTAAACCCTAAACCCCAAACCCTGTACCCTCAACCCTGGGATGGTCGTAAAGTCCGCGCCATTGCGCTTCGGGAAACCCTAAACTTCACTCTAAACCCTAAACCCTGTAAATGCTAAGTGTGATACTAAGCTTGGCAGGTTCAGACCCCTCTCTGTTAAGGGGGGCGTGAAGGTTCAGGGTTCAAAGGGTGCTTTGTGGCCTGTCCTTTGATGTCGGTTTACGGTTTAGGGTTTAGGGTTAGGTTTTAGGGTTTAGGGTTACTTTTGAGGGATCTAGCGTTTAGGGTCCAGGGTGAGATTTTCTGTCTATGACTTTGGCACCAGTGCTGCGCTAGTGTTGTTACCTCTGCGGCATATTCTTATAAGGAAAAGCAAGCTATTATTTTAAATCAAACTACTAAAAAACAAGTTTGGAATGAATAAATGATTATTTTCATGGGCCTTCAAATCCCTAAACCCTTTGAAGGTCATACCTTGTCGGACTGTAGGGTGGAGGGGTTCAGGGCCGGGTCTTTGGTGGAGATGCTTGCGGGTTCGTGGCTATCGTCCGCGTGCCTAGTTGGGTTTAGGGTTTAGGGTTTAGGGTTTAGGAACCAAGGAAGAGCAAACATGAACCAGTTGGGTGGGACATTCTTACTTTTGGCTTTGCTTCAAGACTCTTGAAGGTGATTTTGGGATATCCGAAACCCTGAACCCTAAACCCTAAAACCCTAAGCTCTTAAACCCCAAACCCCTGAACCCTAAGCCCGAAACCATGTGCCTCTTTTGGTCTCTATAACCATAGCCTCCGTCGGTTGCTTCTTCATGTCGTTTGTCGTCCTTGCTGTAGGAACAGCAGCGCCCGCCTTATTGCTCTTTCGCACCTACCCAGAGACTCCAAAACCCCTTAATTAAGAAATATACCTTAAATTATAATAAGAACCCTAACAAGATTTAAGGTATATTCCTTAATTAAGGGGTTTTGGAGTCTCTGGGTAAACCCTAAAACCCTTAGCCCTAAACCCTTAGCCCTAAAGCCTAAACCCGAGAATCCTTCCAACCCCAAACCCTTTTGCAACTCAGTTGTGTGATCGGTACTAAGTCGCCAACAGCCCACAAACACCTAAAAAGAGCTCCTGGAGTCAGCATTTATGGTTTTATGGCTTCGGGTTTCAGGGTTTAGGATTTTCGGGTTTAGGTTTTCAGGATATGGGGTTTCGGCTTTAGTGTTTAGATTTTAGTCACGTTATGATGAGTAAAAACTATGCGGTATTCTCCGGAATTATGCAGTCTGAAACCCCCTAAAAACTACATGTCCACGTGCAAATTCCGTAGAAACTTTATTAGGGACGGTTGAAACATTCAAAAGACGAAGCCAGTTTTACAAACCTACAAACCCTGTTTACATACAATTACAACCCCCAAGTAAGACCTTATGAAACCTAGAAACAGCCTATACGCCCTATAAAGCCCCTCGGAGAAGCATACCAGCCGACAAAAGCAATAGAAAGTCCTTGCAAACGCATGTAAAGCCTTACGAAGTTCTTGAATCACAGGGAGCTTGCTAGAATGTCCAGGATTCAATTCTCGGATTTTGGGGTTTCTTTAGGATTTTCTTTCCATTTGTTCTGTAGACGATACGGATTTCTATAAAGAGCGTGGGGTATGTAGGGCTTAGGGACAGTACAGTAGGCTTGGACACGAGTTCCTTTTAAGGGTTACCCTGTTCCAAGCATTACTGCCCCGATACTAAACCCCGACGATTACCCGGATAGCAACCCTTATAGGAGCACTTCACAGGAACCTAAACCCTAAACCCTAAACCCAGGTCCTATGTAAAACAAAGTACCTATTCTAAGTTCTACGGACCCTCCATTTATACTGTTTTAGGCTTCAGGTTGTGGCAGGGTTTCCCCTTTCGCTGGCAGGCCTCTCATTCAAAGACGTCGTGCCACGGAGCTGAATGGGGTGTGGGGTTCAGGGTTTGATGTGGGGATGCCACCTAGAAGACCTAGAAGTCTGAACCATATACTCCAAACCCTGAACCCTAAACCTTAAACCCTAAACCCTGAACCCTAAAGCCCCGAACCCTAAACCGAATATGAAAGCTTGAACTTTTGTTTTTTTGTTAGGGTTCCCCAGCCACTCGAGCTTCGGTATTCGGTTCCCCCTTGACCCCAGACTCTGAACCATGGTCGACATGTCTATCTATATATATATATATGTATATATATGTATATAAACACATAAATACATTCATTCATAAAATATATACATAGAAGTCTGAGTAATTCTTAGTCATTTCACCCCATATAGTGTCTATGTAAATAAATAAGCAAATAAATAAGTATGTATGTGTATATATATATACACGTGTGTGTGTGTGTATTATATAGTAAGACTAAACCATGCCCAGAGACCCCATGAAACCCTAGACCCTAAACCCTAAACCCTAAACCCCCAAGAACTGTATTCTAGTTACATCAGCTACAAGGCTCCTATGTTAGGCGCTTTTTGGGGCTTCGGGTTTGGGCTTCCGCGATTGGTTTTTGATGCCAGGGCATCGGGTCTTTCCTTTAAAAGATTTAGGGTTTAGAGTGGTTCCTTTAGGGTTTAGGGTTTAGGGATTTTGGGTGTAGGGTCTACAGGGTTTAGGGTTTAGGGTTCCTTGAAAAGGGATATGTATGGTTTTATTGGGGTTCTACACGGGCAGAGATTCGGGTTAAGGGTTTAGGGTCTTGGGACTTAGGGAGGTTTCTATTCGTTGCTTTGGTCTGCATGTCCACTGCTCCCGAATACGACCCAGTGTGGCTTTTTTGGTTTTGTTTGAGGGGGGGGGGGGTCTTGGGACTAAGGGTGTTTGTTTTGTTAGTTTCTCTGGTCTTTTTGTTGCCTATTGCGTTTGCAGCATGACATAACACGAACCTTTGGTTCAATACTGTCACGGCTATTTCCGCATGTCACAGGCTTGTGGTCCTGCCGCGGCTTATGGGCTTGCTCGACCGCGCGTGCGTGGACCGCGCTGCTCTAGATTATACCGGTGGTGTTTTGGTGATAATGCAAACCCTAAACCCTAAACCCCAAACCCCAAACCCTAAACCCTAAACGCCAAAGCTTCAACCCTAAAACCCAAACAGTCGAAACCAGCGGAAGTCTCAGTACACCTAGCAATAGTAATGCTTGTGTTTGCAGCTCAAGGCCTACCCGGGTTTAGGGTTTAGGGTTTAGGGGGGCTCCACTGTAGTTCCTTCTTTATTGGCCAGTTTTTATTGTTTGTGTCCAAGGCTATGGAATCTTTGAACATTGCCCTAAACCCTAAACCCTAAAACCCTAAACCCTAAACCCTTAAACCCTAAAACCCTAAACCCCTAAACCCTAAACCCTAAACCCTAAACCAAATCAAAGGAGCTACCATGGAGGTCCCAGGCGGCACTAGGCAGACCCAAGCGTCTTCAAAGCTCTGCTCCATCTCAAATCCCGTGAACTGAGAATCTCTTAGGTACCTTAAGGCTCTAAGGAACATCCTAAAAACAGGGCCCGGTACCTCCTAGTTAGGACCCTGGGTTCTCAATTTTCTTTCAGTTTGAGGGCCCATGAGCCTTAGGGTAACCCTAAGGGTCCAAGTACATAATATAATCAGATACTCTCCCAA
>CAJNJA010018165.1:0-35853 GCA_905231915.1 Symbiodinium necroappetens | reverse complement strand
GCTGGTGCTGGTGCTGTTGCTGTTGGTGTTGCTGTTGCTGTTGCTGTTGCTGTTGCTGTTGCTGTTGCTGTTGTTGTTGTTGTTGCTGTTGTTGTTGTTGTTGTTTGTGTTGTTTGTGTTGTTTGTTTTTGTTGTTGTTGGTATTGGTGGCGGTGGTGGTGGCGGTGGTGGCGGTGGTGGCGGTGGCGGCGGCGGTGTCGGCGGTGGTGGCGGCGGTGGTGGTGGTCGTGGTGGCGGTGGTGGTGGTGGTGGTGTGGTGGTTGTAGTTGCTGGTGTTGTTGTTGTTGCTGCTGTTCTTAAAAATTAAATGTGTTCCTGTGGGTACACAGATATGTCTGTCTATGCTCCTGTATTCAAACGGATTTATGTCCGTCTTTGCTTCTGTCCTTGTCTCTTGTGTTGTGCCTTGTCTTCTGTCTGTTTGGTCTTGTTTCGGTACGGTGCGTCATTCATGTAGTTGTTTACGTCTGTCTGCATTTTGTTCTTTCCTTCTGTCTGTGCCTCTTGCGTTAGCTATTTCCTTCTCCCGCTCTGGATACTTGCATGCTAGCCTAGATGTTTTTCACCGCTTGGCTAGTTCTTGTCAGCTAGTTCGTTGCTCAACATCGAGGTCGTTCTCCGTGTGCTGCTTTCTCCTAGCTGTAACCTGTCGGACACGGTTCATGTGCATCGAAGAGCAGCCTCAACATCCCCGCCCCATCTAAGAAGACATAGAAAGAACACGAAACCTCCTAAACTCCTAGACCCTGCGCAATCGCATTTGATGAGGGTGTATAAATTAAGCTTCGGAAGCCGCACCAAATCAAAGAGCCTGCCAGTAGCAGCTGGTGAAGCTGGGAATACCACGGTCGCCTCGGAGAAATCGCAAGAACCAGTTGGGCATTGAGGGGCTTCGGGCGAAGAGGCCATGAACTTGAACCCATTGTGTGAGGTTTGTCGATCTGGCAACCACCTTTGATCCAAAAACCATGGTATCTTGCATCCTCAAAGAAGACAAAGATAAAGTCCGATGACCCGAATGGGGCCGAACATATCCACCCTGGAAACCATTGCACAATGCCACTGAGCACGGCACCGCTTGGTTCCAGATCGGCGTCCAGCTTTTTACAGGACCAGAGGACCTTCTTGAGATTCTTTGCGGTTTGCAGCTTAGGGCTTGAGGTTTGGGGCTTACTTTAGGTCTTGCGGCGTCGGGGGTTTAGAGGGGCTACGTCTCAGATGTTAGGTTTGAGACTCAGTAGGGGTCAGGGCTGAGAGGTGTGGGACAGGCTATATGAGATGGGTAAGTTCGAACTCGGAAGGCCAGGATATTCTACTGAAACGGTCTCGGTGAATTCTGGTGCCTTCCTCGGCTCAACCCTATGCACCAGGCCTGAAGACCTAAACCTGAGCCCGAAAGACCTTAAGCCCAGAACTTCTGGGTTTTCATGTGTCGATGCTGGATTTACTTCGGGGCTTTGGTAGCACATACCTTCGATTCAAGCCACCCTGTTGCTGAGGACCCTGTCTTTAGAAACCGCAGTAGTAGTGGTTACGATCGGAGGCGGTTTATTAATCCGGGGTATGCATAAAGTCTAGACTACGAGAAGCAGAACACAAGACAGCAACCTGAAAGGCATCCACAGACACACGCATCGGTTCCTACCCTCAGCTTTGCGGATTTAGGGACTGTGGACCTTAGGTTTGGGGTTTACGCCTTACGACCTTTGGCCCTACTATGTTACGTCGTGTGTACGCAGCGCTCGGCAATGCTAAGTTCTATAGAGATGTTATTTAGCACGCTTCTCCAAGATCTCAATCAACACTGAGACTGATGGTTCGGAGCGGGGGGGATCAACTTGGGCTGTGAGCTTCAGTGTCTGCAACTTGCACAACAAATAATTGGGTGGCATCATCCGATGGGGGATGCCATGCATGAAGTCGAGTTTTCAAGGGTTCTGGTGGTGAGGACAACTGCACTTGTACAGTAGCCGAACATTTTTAAATAAATAGGTGTGCAAAAGCAGCCAAAATCAAACTGAAAACGAAAATTCCGCAAACATACAAAGACATTCTCGAGTCCTTAGGCCTCAGTGCTCAGCCCCGAACCCAAAAATTAAATCCTAGCACTTACGCACGAAAGGCGCTCGCACATATTTAGTCGTGGTATAACACTAGTTAGCACAGCTGGGTGAAATCCCCTCCCAGCGTAAACCGCAGCCCATCAGCTTCTCCGCAGAGACTCGACCGAATGCATCAAACTTCAGCTTGGACTTGAAACCCTAGTCACCCTAGCTGCCTGCATTGTAGTAGTCCCTTATGATGCAACCCTAATAGGTCGGAAATTCAAACTCCAAAACCTTAATGTTTGCCCTCCTTTAACGAAGCCCGGGAGCGTAGTGTAAGCTGCGAGAGGGAGGAGACCATTTGGGCCGGTGACCTCACGGGGTTTGTTGAGAATTTGGAGCAGGATAGGTATTGGGGTGTATTGAGGATGTTAAGGCTTGGGGCTGTTGCAGCTTAGTGCTTAGAGCCGCAGGGTGTACTTGCCTGGGACCCACGCTGTAAGGACCCTTCCTATGAAGCCCGGGATAGCAATCCCACGATTGCGACGATGATGGCCGGCTCGACTTCTGCATGGCTCATTTTCCGCATTTTATGTTTTCCCCACCCATGTCCATGACGAATCCATACTACAACTGGGAATCCTACGACACGACCAGAAGCCCTCCACTGTGACTAAGCCCGGATCTTCTCAAAACTAAGCCCGGCTTTTCGCAAAACCCGAGACCTCCACACTCGCGATCAGCTAGGAAGCTCACGCTTTGCAGGGTTTCTAAACCGCAGGATGAACCCTTGGACCATGTGGCAAATCCCAAAACCCAATCCCCCGCAAGCCTGAAAGCAATTGAGCCTGTACCACAAGCCGTGCAGCCGAGCCGAGGCCCTAACCCCAAAGCACCCAAAGATCTGCAGCCCTTGCCCTGAGTCCCCTGAGGCTCCAGCCCGTGCAGAACTCAGAACCACAGCTCTGGGACCTCCAACTAAAGCGGACCATAGCCATAGTGGTTGAGGCTTAGAGTTCTGGTTTTGGGGCTCGGAACTTTAGGGACCCCCCTAAAGCCCTGAAGCCCCGAGATCTCCATGAAACCATGCAGTGGAGTCACTTCGGCCCGACGTTTCTGGAAACTGCCGGGGGAGGGGGCGAGGTGTGCCATCCTTGCCAGATATACATACATATATATATATATATGTATGTATGTATGTATGTATGTATGTATGTATGTATGTATGTATCATACATCATATAATATTATGATATATCCTGGTATACATATGTATGTAGGTATGTCTGTATGTATGTATGTATGTGTGCATGCATGCATGCATGTATGCCTCATATATATACATATATATATATATATATATCATATTTGTCATAGATGATATGTATGCCACTAACATAAACAGTCCAACCCTCACCCTACCAACGAGACCTTGCACCTCAAATCGCAAACCCTAAAATAAACAAGCTCCTAAACCCTACCGCCCGACAATTCACGCCTGTCATCGGCGCTTTGATGGCGATGGGATTGGTTCTAGGGTTTGGGGACGCAGGTTGGGGCTTTGGGGCTTCGTGTTTGGCGATCTTGCTTCGAGGGTTGGGTTTTAGGCATACAGTGTAATGAGGCTTGGGAATTCAGGGATAGAGGTTTGGGCTTCAAGCATCTTCAAGCGGTCGGGCAGGGACTTCAGAATTGCGAGATCGGGGGAGTAGGAATCGGGATTGTTGTGCTTGGGGTTTGAGATTCAAAGGTTTGGAGTTTAGGATGGGCTTAGAGTCTAAGATCTTTAGGGTGCAATGGTCATGGTTGGCTATATACGACAACGGGAAGGGCGACATGCTCCTGAGGCTCAGACACAAGCGCACCTCAACCAGTGACACTTCCAAAGACCATGATGAAACAACATCCTTACACATATTAAATAGCGAATATTAAGAAACGCTAGACAAAACTACAACAAGCATGCAGCGTCGTCACAATGCTCTACGGCTCGAAAGGGTCGATACAAGAACTAAACAACATGCGCCACTTCGACCATTCTTGAGAGAAAGCCTGGCGCTGTCGACGGCTGCGTGCGAGACGCAGAGGTAGCCCTGCTTGCAGCAGAAACCTGTGCCGGAAAAAAAGTTTATGGATTGGCCGGCGGGGGTGAGGTTTGCGATGGAAGGTTTGAGCGACTAGAGTGTCTGGAAATGAACGGTTTCTTGCTCAACGTTGAGGGATTGAAGGTTTGTTTAGGATTTCTGCCGTTCGAGTTCCATGGCGGAAGCATTAGGACTCCAGGCTGGTTGCTTAGGCCTGTGCTCAAGGGGTTCTACATGGGTTGAGGGCTCAATGTATCAGGTTTGTGCTTTTGCAAAAAAATGTCTCAGGCATTGACATAAAGCCTTGATGCACTAAACCTTTCCCCGACAAAACGAACAGATCAGGAATACTTTGTCTACGAGTGCGTTGCGCACCAAACGTATAAACCAAAAGCTAGCGATACCATTGTCTCCGAATGTCTCCCATACCTCTTACGACACCTTTGCAACTTGTCTGCATGACACGATTTTGGGAAACCGCCGAGCTCAAGTGCCACGAGTTACCAGGTATTCTCAGATGCAGTAGGTAGCCAATGTATCGTGATTCGGTGACAACGGTTTGGGATCCTTGGAAGCCCGATTCGGTCATGAAATGCATTGGTCGCTGGATCGCTCGCAGCTCCCAGACACCTAGTCTCATCTAACGCCCTTCGGCCAAATTCGGCCTGTCCGCGTGCTGCAATCTGTGGGCCGTCCACCGACGATGACCGGAAGGCATGTGCCGAATGTAAACAAGCTTCACCGGAAATGTCCCGGGAGACAATCAAACCATGATCTAATCTTCACATTGGTGAGCCCGCGAACATCCTCATGGGATGATGAGAGGCGAAATAGACGGCTCTAGACAATAAATCCTGAAAGGATTCTCATGAGTTCTGTCAGAACGCTGAAAACTAAAACTGATGCTCTATGTCTGTATACCGTGCCCATCCGTGCCCTCGCACCTTATACCACTGAGATACAAAAATACAGACCCCATAGCTTTAGGCCCCGGGACCACAGGCCCAAACTCAGGAATCTGCAATCCGAAACGACCAAGCCGGCGCGCGAAGCCTGAGCGTTGAAAGCTGATAACTGTGCCAAACCTTACCAGCCGTGAACCGTATCCCCAACCAAAATCTTAGCCTAAAAAACCGACAACACTGGCCATGCCAATGTAGACCCAAGAATCCTGAACCCTAAAACAAACCTTTACATGCAGCTGAAAGGCAGAGGTTTCACGGCTGGCGCAAGGTGCTATGACAGAGCGAGCGGCCTCCTCGGTTCTATCCCTTTGATGTAAGCCTTGCCCCCAACACTTAATCGGCATCCCTAAAGGATGTATTTGGGCTTGCTAAGGGCTTCTGTAAGGCTGTATCGAGTTGCTTAGACTTGTGTAAAAACTCATAATAAAGTGCTTTCATATGAGACCGAGAGTATACCTCATTCTAAGGGTCTTACCATGCTCGATCTATCTTATCTACAGAGCTTCTGTTTCTGATTAAGAGGACGTTTAGTTTAGGGATGTACCAGGGTGGTCCATGAGGAATAGCGCCAAACCTAAAAAGGGCTTGAGGGGGTCATGATTCTCACACCCATGCAGCGGCAAAGTCTGGCCAACTGAAGGCAAACTGACAACATACGCCGCCTGCTTTTGAGGAAGACGTACCATCAAAATTTGCTGCTGTTGTTGCTCTCGCTTCCATCGCCTTCATGTTCTTGGGATTTCAACGATTTGGGGCGAAGGGTTCCAATTTTTCTGTCCAGTGAAGCTTGCAGATTTTTATGGCAGCGGCATAGTAGTAAGCGGTTAAAGGTTTGTAGGATTGTACGGTATACTGCGGGCTGGGTTGGCTGTCTGACCATTGCTGCCTACATGACACACACTGCTTGCAGTCCACTCTTTTGCACTCTGTGCAGCACTGTTGTCTGTGGGTGTGTCAGTGTGTGAGACAGAACGCAGTCTGTACACACACACACACACATGCACGAACACATGTGAATAAATTGCCAGTACCGACCGATATAGAAACGAAGATACAGGAACAAACACAAAGCACATCTAGACAAACCTCTGCACAAGCAGAAACGCAGGATGCATGATATGCAGGCCTGCATTCATTTGTGCGTATGTATGCATGTGTATGCATATATGTATTCAATATAGGCATACATATATGTACATGCAAAGATACACATAACTATACATATATATATATGTGTGTGTGCATATATAAATATAAATATAAATATAAATATAAATATAAATATAAATATAAATATAAATATATATATATATACAGAGAGAGAGAGAGAGCGTGCGAGCGAGCGAGAGCGAGCGCGCGTGCGTGCGAGTGAGTGCACACTCAATGTTGAAGGGAACCTAACTAGGACAACCCTGTGTTTGGTCAGCTTCGCCGAAGAATTTCAGGTTGTGTACTAACTAGGGCCAACTAGCATGCCCTGGAAAGTATCTCCGCTCAGCGTAACTCGCCATATTGGGGAACTTCAATCCAAGCATACCCGAAAACAGAAAACAAAAACAACCCCCTCAATAGCCCGAATGCAATCCCGTATATAACAACACAAGCTCTGAAGCGCTTTATAAAACCCTCCTAAGTCTTAAATTTGACCCGAGCTTCAGAGAGACTGACAGCCTCCTGGTCTGGCTTCTCAGCCTCATGCGGCTTTCTCAAAATACCGATTACGAGGGGAATCGAAGAATGCCATCAGGTTCATGAAATCGATTTTGATACGAGGGTGCGTTAAGACGGGGGATTCTTCAACCTATGACTATCGCCCCTTTTCTGCAGGCTGTGGGCATGCAACTTTACGGCTAAGGCATTCGAGTCTAGGGTATTGGGGCTCTGGAGTTTAACGCGCGCGCGCGGGGCTTAGGACTGGCTGAGAGCTTTCCGCTTCTAAGGCACCGACCGCTTTGAGATGTCGTGGGTCATCCTCGGAAACCCTTCAACTTCAGACTTCAGTCAGAAGTTGTTATAGCAATACACAAAGCCATTTGCTGCCAAGGCCATTTCTCATGTACAGGCCGTCATTTGGAGTCTCCTAAGCGTTGCAAAACGATTACGCCCAGAAAACCCTGTGCCCGACAGGTCGTCGAAGAATTCCGGGCCAGGTGTCAGGGTGCATGGGAATTGGAGGGACTAAGCTTCAGTTTGGAATGCAGGCTCACATGACTTGGAGATTGATTACCCTATAATGCAACTTGTCAATCCTATAGCCTTTGGACCGAGTCCGTAAAAACGTCCGGCGACTCATATTGAAGTAAGGCCCCGGCAGCCACGCTAGTCGAGGCATTCGAGTTCACATCATCTGTAGCAGCACCTGGGATGCAGCGTGCAAGTGCAGCCCTTACATTCTGCAAGGTAACTAACATGGAACTTGCAAAGGGGCACATCATGGACGACTGTCGTGTTCGAAGTGTTGTTATGTGGGGTTCTTGAGCTCCGTGTCAGTCTCGAGGGATCGTTAAAACACCAATTCGGGGTGGGTGGGTGTAGGGTGTCGGTGTTCCAGGTTCAAAAACCCAGGGTGAAGTAATAGGGCAGCTCTCAGATTGCAGGTGGGCATAGTGCTGGCGCATTCTACGATGTCGGGGGTTGTTCACCCTAGAAATAGATCCTGAACACTAACCAAAAATTGTCAGCCCCGAACCCAGTGACACTGCATCGTTGGGTGCAGGCGTTAAACTGATGAAGGGCTGGATGGGACTTGGTGAGGTCTGACATGCAGGCATAGGTCATGCTTGCATATAAGCAGAGTCTTCTTGTTCAACAGCCCGTGGACCTTAAGATTCAAGCTCGGTCAGGTGTACGCAACACACCCGAAAAGCCCAAGTTGTCTTCATGCACAATGTCCTCACCTACTGATTGTGTGGGCTATTCAACTCTCAGCCTGACCTACACGGGAGATGTAAACCAATATGTCCGACTCTGTGTAATCAGCACCACCTGCAGCACCTGGTTTTTACAAGATCGCAGCAACAGAACCACCTTCATGACTGTGTTGGGTGGCTAGGTTGCCTTGCGCCTTCTGATTCATGTGGATATATTACTGCTATTGCAAGTCAGTCAAGCCACTGAAGATCGCGTAAGCGCCTCTGGCGACCCACTGAGATCCCTGCAACTCTGAGAATCAAGAACAAAACCTACTACATAGATACAGGACATCGAATAAACAGGCGGAATGACATCTAAACTCACTCAAAAGACGAAGCCATGCACCAACCATACCAAAAAAAAACACAGCCGCACACCATGAACATTCAAGCCCTAGCCCGTAATATACAAAACACACCTGCCCCTTGCTTCTGTTTCCAACCAAGGCTCCACTTTGCTGGCAATGGAGTGTGAGTTCAATGACCTTAAGCCAAACACACAGCTTTCAACGGCTTTGGGCTTAAGGAATCAGGGCTTGGGATACTACCACTCAGTGCTTGCTTTTTGTGTTGAAGGCTTGGGGTACTACCGCCTGGTGTTAGGATTTAGGTGATAAGGGCTGTGGGATCTAGGGCTTGGGGCTTTGGGCTTGCAGGGATATGATGGCTTACAAGAGTGTGGACCAAATCACATCCAGGAGCGGTTCCAGGTGAAGGGTCTCGACTCATAAAGTCACAAATAAGTGTTGAAGTCGAGTGCAGAAAACCGCTCAAAACTCATGTAAGCACAGTCGCTGTTCAGGAACCGAAACCCCAGTGAGGCCATGTCAGGCACGTGAAACTTCTCAGAACAGAACAGTCATGAACCTAAAAACCCTAGCAACAGAAGACCACGGAATCTCTGTTACAAACCTGATCAGCTCACTATACTACTATACTCACTGTACATCCACGCGCAGCTGCTGAGGGCCTTCCGTCTCTGAAACTCGAACATCCTTTGGTATATAGAGCGGTTCCCGACAGGGGATCGAACAAACTGCGTGTTGGGAGCCCAAGAGTCGATACTTGACACGCTGCATCTCATGCCTCTTCCAGCCTCTGATCGGAAGCCCACACACCAAACCCCCACAGAAACCCGACAAACTTCTAAGCCCCAGCAGCTTCCACCGACGTCGCAGGCAGGCTTGATTCGGATTCTTGGCTGGTCCTTGTCAAGCCTCCCGCATACCGCCCACACCCCATGGGGCCTCTGTAAGGGTTTCATAAACCCTGTTACTGAAGGCTTCTTTCGGAAGTTCACGAGACGGACAGGGACAGAACACCGCGCGGAATTAAGGCCGAAGAAAAGAACATGAAGAATCGATACCAAGGCTTATAGGTCTGAGGGTGCAGGGTTTGCAGCTTCAGGGTTCAAGGCTTGCGGGGTTTATAGCGTTTGGGGGGATTCAGTCTTCGGGCTTAAGGCTTTGCACTCGGCTTGACCATGTGACTCATTAGAGGATCAGAGTTCAGTGCTCTTGAAGGATTGCAGAAGCCCTAGACATTTTCTCTGCATCCAAACCCAGAGCCGTTGTGTTGACCGTGTGGTCCTTGATGTACTTTCCATGCACACTCTATATCGCTTGCACGCTCTCTCTGTATGTATATGTATGTATGTATGTATGTATATATATATATATATCACTCTCTCTCTGTCTACATCACTGAATCAATACTTAGTTCGTGTAACTGTGTAGCACGCACAAGGATTTCCACGACTCGAAGGCTCTAAATATAAGGAAGCGAGATGCTGCGGCCTGTGAGTGATTTCTACTTGTGTGTAAAAACATGAATACAACATCTGACAAGTCACCATTAAACATGCTGCCGACTTTGGCAGCGAATTCAGCAAACACGGCCCTGAACTCCATACGATGAAGCCTGGTTTCTACCCTGGGCAGCTCCAGTTGCAAGCTAGTTTCAAAGATTTACACAAAACTCTTGCAGCCGCAACTATGACGACCCATGCACCTCTGGCCGAAACCCCAAACGGACAGTTGTGCCGTGGGGCTCGGCGATTGAAAAGTCACGCACGGGACGACATCCGGAGGATCCCTTGCGTCCGGAGACTTTCGAAAACTCCTGGGTCAGCTTCAGAGTACAGATTTAGCGGTCTAACGGTTTCTGCGTGGGCAGCAGCGGGCTTTTGAAGTTGTGATGTTAGCGGAGCAAGCATGATGGATAGAAGTTCGCGCGTAGGAGTTCAGGATTTACAGAGAGGATCGACAGAGTTGTGGGAAGTGAGGTTTCACAGGGTCTGGGATTTAGGATCTGGGGTCTTGTGACTGAAAATGCAGATTAAGGGCTTCAGGGGTAGAGGATACATGATTTAGGCGTACAGGGCTTAAGGATACGAGCAAAGTCTAGAGGGGTTTATGGGACATGATACGTGTGTCATAGAGTCTCTGTTTCTGCCCGCAGTGCAATACATTCCACAAAAAAGACCTATACAGTGGGAATAAGATTTGGCGTATCTTCGGGGTGTAGCATAAACCTTCCGGAATGGTATGACGAATTATTCAAGCTGTCATATGTATCATTTATGGTGAAAGTGATCTTGCCTTCGCCTCGGGTCGCAGGTATAAAGGATTCAACTAAATACCCCGGCATCTATCCCTAAGCTCGAAGCTCTGCGGCCCCAAACCTAAAGCACACACGAACATCTCGGTCTCTCCCGAGATCCCTGCCTGAACTTCCAAGGCCCCCAGAAAACTTCATTTAAAACGCATAATGTACGGGATTAAATTCGCATAATGTACGGGATTTAAATTGTTATTTGGAATAAGGGTTATGGATCTATTCTAATATACCCATAGTACGGAACCCCACCAACAAAGAGTAGAACTAGTTTAGTTGTTCAGGCTGCTATCTTAGACTCAAGACTGAACCAGGTTCTTCGGTTCAGATGGCGGCGAGGTGACGTCGAAGCTCTCCTGCCGGGTTTGGTCTAGAGTTAAGGAGCTGTAAACCCTAAGCCCGAAGTCAACACTCAACCCGAAGCTTCAACTATCTGCCCACACGACCAAGTCACTGCTGCGCAAGACTTCAACAAATAAGCTTGTGCACATCGCCCATGGTTCCAATCAACAGAACTACGTGACTTTTGAAAACATTAGTTATAGCAGCAGGAATGAAAAAGGTTGAAATTCACATGGCCCCTCCAGCGAATCTTATTACTTTGACTGGCACCTCGATGATAGTTCGCAGAGGGTGCTCCGGTAGGGCTCTGGGTTTCTCGTTTTTGCATCATAAACATTAATGTGCAAACTGACCCGATGGTAGGTAGGTAGGTAGGTAGGTAGGTAGGCAGGCAGGTAGGCAAGCAGGCAGGCAGGTAGGTAAAGCGATAGACGGACAGACAGTCAGGCAAATAGAGAGACAGAAGACACGCTTGTAGCACAGGATAGCATAGCATGGCATAGCACAGCAAAAACAGAGAGAGAGAGAGAGACACAGGCACGCAACCTGAAATTCATCTAGATTTCTTAGATGTGAGAATGTGTTACATGTGCCGTGCCCTGCTTCGCAAGCCCGCGCATAAAGTCCTTAAGGGATGCCTGCAAAGGGCTTGTGGGTAGTTTGAGGGCTCGGCCCCAACCCGAACAAAGCGGCTGAAACAGGGCACCTCCGCTCCGGCTGCTGCTCTGGCCTGCTGGGCAAGTTTGATGTGTCGGGTCCAGGCATGGGCATTCGGATAGCAGATCACCCCACATGCTGGATATCGCTGAATCTAGGACCATCCCCGCGGACAAAGCCCTGCATGCCAAAGGCCTTGCCCAGGGGTCTGTAATGCTGAGTTTGGCCAGGAAGGATTTCGTGTTCGAATTCCGTTTCCAAGTGTATGCCACAAAAACACTTGACGCCTGCAGGAACTGCCGAACTCGCATACCAGATTTGGCGTCAGAATCAAGGCCACAACCCTCAACCCAGACTGCAAATGCATTTGAACTCATGAACCTCAAAATGCCGCATTAACGTGCTTAAATCCTCAGCCCACAGATTCCAAGAACCTCAAACCGAAACCGTAAGCCCAAAGCGAACCCTCAAAAAAGAACAAAACCCTGAAGCTCCGACCTTGTTCCTGTCCTCTGCTTCGAGCACCGCGGAGACTTTGTCCAACAGCCTCGCGCGCAATCTTGCCCCGCAAGCCCCTCTACCTATGTAGTGGCCTCTAAGCCTCAAACCCGACATACACAGTTTGAATAGAACCAACAACGCAGTAACAGACTATCTACGTTACGTTGCTTCCAGGCTGAATTTAGGGTTTTCAAGGGAGACTTCGGCATTGGAGTCTCTTCTGGAGTCTCCCACGAGTAGCTTTTGGACAACTTTAGGGTACATCGGTTCGGAGCTTGGGCTGACAGGGTCTAGGGAAGGGGGCTCAAGCCTCAGGCTTGAACCTGAAACTGAGAAGGGGGCATTTGATGTTTAGGGGTTGTGGGATGTGTAACACAGTATGCTCACTAAGGTTAAGGGGTATTTCCACTACTTACTCAAGCCTTTAACCTTGCACCACTGCTTTAGGCTTGTCGCTTGGCTAAGGTATAAATTCGGCCGCAAGCAGGACCTCTGGGCAGTCTACATACCGAGCCGTCCGGCTCCAAGGTCCCAAGCCAAAAGTCCGAACCACTTGAACTCATGCCCTAAATGCCTCAACGACAAGTACCACTGCGGGGTCCCCGGTACTGGCTGCTGTCGCTTTCTGTCCGCAAGGACCGCTAGCTGGGAAGAACTGTTGACATCTCAGTGGACCGAAAGCCGCTGCAAGCCTTGCAAAGCTTTGAGGCGCCTGACAGGCCCACCAAAACCCTGGTAGCCTCACATACACCCCGGTCCCACCTCACCCAAGCCTTCGTTGTAGGCTCCTTCGCCATGGTCATAGCAGCTTCTTCCAAAGACTGAACACTTACAACAACAAGCTTTCAAGCGTAGGTATGCAGGTTTAAGAGTTCCGGAAGCACGGGAAACAGGGAAGCAAACCTTTGTGAGTCGGCCGTGAGGATGGGTCGAAATGAACTACGGGTGGAATTCGCATTTATTCAGAAGTCTGATTGGCAGTGATTTTCTGGGGTCGGTGCAGTGCGACTGTTTGGTTTCTGCAAGCCGCAGGCTAACACCCAGAGCAGTTGAAGCGAGAGCTAGTTTCGGTGGGTTCCGCAACGAGAAACCTGCCATCCCTTTCCTGGTGACCCGTGAAGCAAGGACCCTCCACATTGATGATGCATCAAATTGCCGGATCGACAAGGGCTGCCTGCACCCAAGGATACCTTTCCACGTTCTGCACCTACCTGCTGCACCTCCAGTTCATGTTTTAACGATAGCGGACGCTTCGAGGTTCTTCTATGGTCGAAATCATTCTCTTGACTCCCACTTTGCTCACTAACCAGTCTATAGAGCCCGAAGCCCCCTGAGCAGGCCGGCCAAAACTCCAAGCCCCCAGCGCCACAGCCGCAGTGTGCCGAGAACCGGAACCAAAGATCCCGGAGCAGGGTTCAACCCGACCAAATCCCAGATGCTGAAATCCGAGTTTAACCCAAACCACTGAAAACCCCGAGGCGCTATGACCCTCAACATAAATCTTCACCCGGACAACCAAAAACCTGAAAGAGCTGTGGCCCCGTGCTGCCGCAGGAGACCGGGGACTGGCCCTGCGATGAGGAAGCTTTGGCGATGACACAGAGGAGGGAGAGGCGAGGCCCGGCCCTCGTAGCTACGTTGAAGGTTCCCGGTTCCGGGGTCTCGGGATCTATCGGGATCTATAGGGTTTATGCAGGATGTCATGCGCCGATGCCTCGAACGAATGATTTGAATAGCGGGCCGGAGCCCTTATCTCGGGCTGGAGAGAAGTTTGGGGGCTAACGCCCATGAGCCCTAAAAGGACTTCACTAAACCATTTCCTGCGGCTCCGAAGCCCAGTCTTTTCTCCTTGCGCTAGTCTTGAACCCAGAACTCGAAGACCCTAAACTCTAAAACCCACCAAACCCTGAACCCCAAACACTTAGCCGTCAAATCCCGCAACCCTGAAATTCCTACACTCCGAAGCCTGGAACCAGGAGAAGCCTATAATTACTCGCCTGGGGCTCCGGGAGGCCGTCCTTTTCGCGGTTGCCGTCGAAGAGGTTCGACCTGAAACGGGGCGAGGACTCCCGACTATGGGTTGGGTCGAGATTCAAAAGCTCGGACTTTAGCGTTTTGTCAAGAGGGTTTGGGGTCTCGAGCTAAGTCGCGAAGCTGTTGAAGAGATCTACTTACATCAGCCTCTGACTGTAGTTGTGCACTGAAAGAACACGTGCGGGAATCCGACAACGAATGCCATGTAAACAAGCTCACGTCCCTATTCTGTCAGCATTTTGATGCCGCAGGACTGAGGCTTCGAAAATTGGAGGCCCTGTAGGCCGGGATAGAAGACGGTTCCAAAAACCCTATAAACACGAAACCTAAAGACGCCAATGCCAAAGCCCAAAGCTGGAACGGAAAGACATGGAAAGACGGAGCCGAGCCCGTGGCGAACTTTATGAGAACCTCCCACCACTTGCCTTCAGAACCTTCTAATCTGCACCTTACACAGGAGCCCCAAACCCTCACCTGCAAAGCCTCAAGCAGCCTAGTCAAAGAACCCATAATAGCCCAACAGAACCCCCAACGCCCCTGTAACTTCCATCACCGCAAGTCTCCGGCTCCGATTTGGTGGCGCCCAGAAAGAGCTTGCCTTGGTTCTGGCTTCAGGGTTATCGGCTTTCGTGAAAGGGCTCAGGGCTTCCGAGCTTCAGGGTTCCTGGTCTAAGGCTTCGATGGCTTTAGGGGTTGAAGGTGTCGAGCGGCCGGCTGAAACAGTTGTCTATAGGGGTCACATTCTAGGTGCGGAATGCTGCGTTTCGTTTCGTCCTGCAGACTGTGACAAGGGTTGACAAGGGAGGCTGTCGGGATCTAGTGTCGGTAGAAGCTTCAGGCAAAGGCGAAGAGGCGTTAGGTTGAGGGTGTGTGCAAGCATATATAAAACTACTCATTCATCCGCACATGTTTACTTGTGACAACTTGTGCATATGCTATGATAGTTGCTTACAGAGCCAACGGCCTGCTATCCAGAAGCCGAACACCGAGAAGTCTTTCCAACCCCAGAAGAAGCTGGTAAAAGAAAGACAAGAGCAAACAGAACACCATCGGCACAGGCAACAGCAAAACTGGTGAGCGAGATGAAACCCACTGCTTCTTCATCCTTTTGCGGTGCAGGTACTGGTATGCTCGCCTCCGCCGGGGCCTGTCAAAGAAATCAGGTCCGTTGTTCAAAGACTTAATTATGGGGTGTACCCAGACACCTTCAATCTGGACAGCCGACCTTGAACACTAAACCACAAACGTTCAGCAGCAAGCTGAACACCAAGTCTACGGCGAATCTCTGGGTTCTTGGCTCCTGCAGGAGGCCTCGGTTTCAGTCTTGTTTTGGTCTGTGGTATTTTGATGTGTTCTACCTCAGAACTTTGCATTTGGGAGAGATTTCGTCACCATCCCTGCGTCGTCGGCAATGTGCACGGGAACCCCAGCATCCTTGAAGCCCAACTTCGGCCTGCACCCTGCTCGGCAGGCCAGTTCTGCCTGGCTTTTGGGGTCAACAAATCGGTGGATTGGAACATCTAGCTTTTTTGTTGGTGCTTGCATGATAAGTGGTAACTCATGTAGGGGCCCTCAAGAACGGTTCAGAGTTTAGTGGCTTGCGGGTTCAGAGGCTCAGAAAGCTGGCCTTTCATGAAGTTCCATCGTCACCAGTAGGCGGCTAGGTAATTATGTCACGGTAATTATCCTTGAGCAACTCTGAACCCTAAGCCCTATAAACCCATGAGAATCCCAAACCCGAAACCGCGAACCCTAACCCCTAAATCCTACCGCAAACCCTTTTGACCTAACCTGCGTCTACCGTTATGCAAGTCGCTGAAAACCTTGAACCCCAACTGAGAATCCGAAAGGAGGGTTGCTGGGCGACAACGTGTTTTTCTTTCAGGTGTGTCTGACGGATTGAAGGTCTGTCTGCGAAGCACAAACGACCACTGGTAGTTCACAAGTCGTTCACTTCCATCCCGTGTTATTTTTGCGATGGTTTGGTGCCCCCTCTATATATATATACATATACATATACATATACATATACATATACATATACATATACATATACATATACATATACATACACATACATACACACACACATTAACTATGAGTCTTCCGCTCTGGAAGCAAAGTCGGCCCCAAAGTACCTTTTCCAAAAGGGCCAAAACTCAAGCCGTAATTTCAAAGTTTGCAGGTCAGGTCGCCAGCATCTGAACGTGGTGACGTCCTCGGCGATGTCCTTCCAGTGGTGCATGAAATTGAGGTTCAGGGCGTGGGACGGTTTATAGGTTTCTGGGGATCTATAGACTCTAGCAGACCCTAGCATAGAAGCAGCCCTCTCAAAAGAAACACCAGGGATCACATTTCGTGGCCCAATTAACAGCGTGTGGGGTTGTAGCAAAGGAGCTGAGCCCTCAAGACCTCATCGACCGGACTCAGCCACCGACGTGCGTGTACGACCTAGACCTAAACCTTAAACGCTACCGGTAAAGTCTAAACTTTAGGCCCCAACGCCAACCCCCAAACTACACTATATTACATCCTGAATGCCAACCTCTCGTTTTGCTTCTTCACATGCTTACTGTTATCACGGTTGTTATGATCATGAGTTTCTTTGCTTGTATTTTCTACAAGAACCCCACTCACCACTCACCACATGAATGCTGCGCCGGGTACTTTGGCGCCTGGGAGAGCGTGCGTCACGTGCGCCTGTCATGGGCAGAGTTCGTGACGAGCCCCATGAAACAGAATCCGAATGATGATCGTGACATGTCGTGATAATACATAGTACGTGCCAAATAGGTACTCCAGCAAGCAACATGACAAGCGGTTAAAGGCCCTGAACCGCCTTGCGCGCAAAATGCGGAAAGCTTGTGAAGGTGCCAGTAGCGGCAATGACTGCGTTCCCGCGACATCTGTGCCGTGTTCAGGCAATCAGCACAATTTTCGTTATATGCTGATGTCTGCAAACTTCTGCAAACTGAAACAGCCTCATGAATAAAAGCTGGTGACCTGGAAACTCGAGAGCCAGCCCGGGAAGTTGTATGATGTGGTGATCAAGAAATGACTTGAGGGCAAGCTCCGACAGGGCCATCACAGGCATAAGGGCAGTTCCCGCAACGGCACGCGCAGGACTTCACATCATCCCGCCACACTGAACGATGAATCTTCGAGCCCTCGACCCTGATGCATGGATCCCAAGAACCACCGAGGCTTATCACTCAAAGGGGATGCTGAATGTGAGACGCAGAGACGTGAGGCGACGTGAGACGCAGAGAGTGCACGGGAAAGACCCGCCAACGCAGACTAGGCTGGGCACGATGAACGCAACCTGTATGAGCATTCAGAGTAGCACGATCGCAGGAATGACCAAGTTGACAAATCTATCCGCAATTAACGGAGCACAATACTGACTGTCAATGCCGATGCTACTCTTCACGAACAACCTTATGGGCACAACTGGCTGTGCTGATCTACAAGGCACAGTAATATTGATAGCTGCAGCATTAACATGAGAAAGGTTCACACACTGCAGGAGAATATGCTAGAACCCAATGTGCTACCCAGTAACGATCAACATCAACAAGGTGAGGCTTACTAAGTGGGGTGTGGAGTTAAACATTTGTGGGCATTCTACTGCGCTTCCCTGTCTCCAAGCAAAAGCCAAAACTCGAGAGCCCAACCCCCTGAACCTCTTGTTCCTTGGCCGGCCGATGGTCCTGTGATGAATCAAGCCTCATTCATCTTCCGCTCTGGACACAACGCACGACTCTAAAGCGCCACCGCACAACAGAACACACCACATGCAACACCAGGTGCATCAGACCAGGGGTTGTCGGTACAAGGGGAGCCGACAGGGGCCTGGAGGAGAACTGACAGGGGCCTTGAAGATCCGGTAGGGTAATTACTAATTACAGATGATGAGAGACAACCTCAGACTTAAACTGTTGCCTCTCCCCGAGATGCCCGGCAAAAATCCTAAACAGTGCAAAAAAAGCCACGCAAAAATGCCATGTTCAGCGAAGGCCGGCCATTATTAGTTGAACATGGCAATTTCTTCGCATAGCGAGCTCGACTAGAGACTGCTCGTTCCGGAGCTGCTGAACCTTATAAACCCCATCGACCTTAAACCCTGAACCCTAAACTCCATATATCCTAAACCTTATAAGCCTTATAAACCTATGAACCCTCAACCCTGAAGAGGATACCGGGCCTGGGCCAGGGCTCGCCATCTGCCACCAAGGCCATGGCCACCAGGCCGCGACAGGGGAAGACTTCTCTAATGGAGGGTCAGGGTCTCATCGGGGAGCTTGGCTTAGGGTTTGGGGTTTGGGGGTTTATAGGGTTTAGGGTTGGAAGTTGGAACAGCTTGAACGGATCCTTGTGTAACGGCCTATAGGGGCATCTTACACGCCACTTACACAATTAATCAAAGTGCTGCCGTGTTGCGAAGTATATTGAGACTCCTACGTAGCTATTTCCTTACCAGGACATGCAGCCGGCTCTTGGGAAACTTTCTTGGAGGTGGGCATGCGGTATGCTGAACCAACGAGTCAAAACCCAGCTTGAACCATTACAAGGTAGTTCATGTGTCAATTAGGTGCTGGGTGGTGTGGGATTCTAGCGTCGAGGTTGGGGTTGGGGCTGTAGCGTATTATGGCGCCGCCTGGAGATAAAAAAAAAAAAAACAAGCTTGCAGGTTGCATGCACGAGCGGGTGACCGCATGTCTGGACCCTCCAGAATCTTTATGCAGGCTGACGGGTTCAGGGCCTTGGCAACAGACAGAGACGATCCTCACGTGTGCTTTGTGATTCGGGCATTGGAAACTTCTGCATACCCGACTAGCCAAACGGAATCATGAAGCGTGGACCTGAAGCCACTTGCCGTCTACAACCAGGGTGCGAACTGCTTAGGGCTGGGCTTCGGGTTCGGACTCTGCAGTGTCGCTCATCATCAGTATTCTGCCTAACGCAAAACTTTAAAGGTTAAAACAAAATTAAAATCTATTGAGGGGTCAGGGATCAGGACCGAAGGAGCACTGCATACTGCAAGCCCTGACTCCTGCTTATGGCCATGATGAAACTAAAGTAAGCCCAGCAACCTCAATGAGTCTTGGCTTTCTGAAGGAGCACAGCAACATAATGATAACATAACGACTCGCAAACCGGGTAACAAAGTAGAGTTGGTGCTACACAACTGAACCCTTGAACTTCGGGGCACCAAAGACGTCCACGAATTCAAATCCATCTGGCAGGCCAACCTTGGGTTGCAACGGGGGCTTGTCGGGTTCCTTCTATGGGGTTCTTTAACGGCGTTGTTGCTGAAGTTTCAAGCCCTCTAGGAAACCCTGAAAGCCTAACCACAAAGTCACAGACTCAAGCTCACCGAGTCCAAGAAAACTTAGCGAACATGTGCACTGAGCACTAAGCTCCCAGAAGCATTTGGAGCGAACCAAAACAAAAATCAGAGTGTCGCGGAACGCAAAAGCCCGAAATCACCCCTAAACCTTAAAAGCCGAATCTTCCCAGTAACCCTTGAATCTTTCTTATTGCTGCATTTGAAAACGAGCGCAGCAGAGAGCCAGGGACTGTAACTCCCCAAATCCCTCTTCGGGAAACCCATAAACGCATTGATAGAGCAGACGGCCAGGGAATGTGAATACACATTGTCACGTCTTTAGAGGCCTTACGACTCACAGATCGTGGATTTTCAGCCGATGGATCATGGATCAGGGTTCAGGTTTAGAGCTTCACAGGGTTTCTATTAGGGCTGGTCTGCGGGCTTCTTTGAGGTTTCTGGAAGTTTTCTGCAGAGTTCTTCAAGGGGCTTGTGGTTCAAGGGTTGATTAGGGATGGCAGTCTAGCACTTCCGGCTTGGGGATTCGGTTGATGGGGCTTAGACTTCGTCTCGGAGCTGCTATGGACTACATACTATTTAAACTGATCATTCCGAACGCCTATATGAGCCAACAAACGGCGTATGGCCGACGCTTCGGTCACAACAGAGGTCACGGCTTCTCAAGCGAAGACACTGCAACAAACATGTCTGAACCGTGCCAGATCTCAGAACAGCAACTCAGCCCTGCATCCCAAAGCCCATGTCACACCACACATCTTGCACACAAAACAACCCGCAAACCCCGAACCTGAACCGCGAGGCCTTTTGAGCAAAGTCGGTGAGCATTTCGGGATTGGATTCCAAAGGAACCTGTTTTTTTGTGGCTGAGGGCGGATTAATTGTGGCTTATGATGTAGATGAGTGGGGCTTGAGGCCTGTAGGGCTTCCAAGCCTTTAAGCTTAATTCGGGGTCTAGGGTGTACACCTCTGCCGGTTCGTAAGGATTTTGCACGGACTCTTAGGGGTTTTCAGCTTTACGGGATGGACTGGATGGACGCAGTGCAAGAGTTTGGGGTTTCGGCTCGTAGACCAGCCAGGATCAAATATGACTGCTTGACGCTTTTTGAATCTCCTACTTTCTAGCTGCCCCTGGTGCTTAACATTTCAAGATGCCGGCCAAATACCCATGAAACCCTACCAGCCACGTGAAAAAGCCTCTGGTGTCCTACGGCTCTCGGCAACTGTTAAGGCCGTAAAGTCTGAGGCGCTCCGGGTGCTGACGCGCTAAGGTGGACGGAGACTCGGTACGAAGGGAGCTGGAGCCCCACTCAGGCCGACCCAGCTTTCAATCCCCGCCAGATGCGCCCGCTAGAAGCCCCTTGCTCGGAAACCTTAAGCCCTTAAGCCGGAAGCTTCCCAAACCCAATGCCCGAAGCTCCCGAAGTCTGAAACAGCTTAATGAATGGCTCCATTTATTAAAAGCACTCGAGATTCGGACCATGCCTCAAAACCGTCAGGAAAAACGACTCTGCCGCAGTGATACTACTACTGCCACTGCTGCTTCTACTGCTACTCCTACTACTACCACTGCCAAGATGACGACTTCTGCATATCAGTTCTACTTCTATTTTTGCGCTGCTGTCAGTGGCAACGCTCTCGCACGTGGCCGGGAAACCCAGTGAACTCGTTTCATCTTCTCCAGATCCATAGCTCTGGCAGCAAGTGCAAGCGCCAAACGTACCCGAAGCAGAGAATTCCAACTCAGTCGAGCTGGCAATCTAGGGCCAGCATCGAATTGTGGGGAAGAGAGAACTGAAAGTGAATTCTGTAATCCCCACTAGTCCTCGCACTACATCCAGCGCAGCCTAGTCGAACCTGTCGCCCGAAATTCCAGGCCGAAGTCAGCTTATGGGTTTCGGCTTGCGAAGCGCCTTGCAGCATCCAAACCCTCTAGCTCGTGATCGCTGGACCCGAAACGGCCACATCAGGTTCGATTTCGCAAGAAGCTGTCGCTGGCATACTTGACATGTCCTTAACTCCTTAACCCAAGCTGAAACAGTAAGACGGGCTGTTCTGAAGGCTAGGATTGGTCAAACCCTGAGCAGACGGAACTTCGAAAGTCGCGCACTGACCTATGAGGCTGCTGAACATAAGGGATGCCCACATTCAGGGTTTAAGGGGGGTGGTGTCAAGTTCTCAGGCTCAAGGAAAAAAGCAATTGGGACATCAAACGATTGGCCAAGGAGGACAGCGATGCGCCAGAAGCTGAGTCCACAGCGCGCAAAATCCCACACCGTACACACCACCTGACACCCCCCGTGCCACAAATAGCCGCTATCACAACCAGATGTGTGTGTGCGTGTGTGTGTGTGTGTGTGTGCGCGTGCGCGCGCGCGCGCGTGTGTGTGTGTGTGCTTGTGCTTGTTTTTGTTTGTTCGTGTCAATGTGTATATCTCTATACATGTACAGACATACATACATGCATACATGCATACATGCTTACATTACTTGCATGTGCACATATATACATACATGCATGCATGCATACACACATACATTCCATTCCAGTACAGTACAGTACATTACCTGACATTACATTATATACAAACGTACATACATACATGCATACATACATACATACAGACAGACAGACAGACAGACAGACAAATTATACATTATATACAAACGTACATACATACATGCATACACACATACATACATACATACATACATACATACATACATACATACAGTACAGTACAGTACAGCACAGCCCAGCACGGCACAGCACAGCACAGCACAGTACAGTACAGTGCAGACATACAAACATACAGACATACAGACAGACAGACCATTATGTGTAAATACTGTCTTATCTGTACTATGTACAGCTACATGTATGTACACATGGTTGTATGTCTGCATAAACAGATATGCATACATATATGTATATATGTATATATGTACAGAAATATATGTACGTATATACATGCACACACTATATTATATTATATACACACACAGAGATTTCTCCGCATGTGCCTTGTGTTTCTGTGCGGATGTACATCAGTCGATGATGAGTCTGCCTATCTGATCACTTCTCTGTCGGTGTATACAGATGGTACACAGGCATGGTCCTACTCGTTCCTGAGATTGAACCTCGCGTACCTGCGCAACCTCGTCTGGCATGCTAGCGGGAATCCGAAATTCAATTGAGCACATCACGCATGTTTCGAGGACCTGCAGGGTCGCACACACTTTGCTGGACCCTGCGATGCTCAAAGAACACTTGGATGCGGGAGGAACACTCTTGCTACTACTGTTTCTTGATGAAGCTCCCTCACGACCACATACCCGCAATTAGCTACTCGCGATGACGAAAAGACTCGTTGTGACGAACTCCTGACCCCGGATGCCGCAATCCAAAACTCGTTTGGCGTATCGGGTCAAGGGAGGTTGATTTTCGTTGAGGTTTAAACAACACAACTTGCTGGATTCGGCAAAAGTGGTGGGAGGGAATGTGCCGCTGCAGACCGAGCGTAGCATTTGTATCTGTAATGCTCTATAGGTGCAAGACCAAGACGGCGTCCTGAACCGTGCAATTCGGGTAACAAACCAACTCATGGAGCCTAGAGCGAAACAAGAGTCCAGCAGAGCTTGTCGTCACGGTGAGACATGGGGGGAACTTGGGTGCATCTGGGCACTTTCACGTGGAATCTTGGGAGGTTGGGATTTGAAGGGTTGGGGTTGCGGTGTTTCAATTCATGGTCTGGGCAAGTGGTCTGCTCACCCTTCTTCCTCTTTACTGTTCTTTACTCTTACCATCTCAATCCTATTGGCTGGAAGCCTAAATTTTGTCGTCGAAAACCTGACACTAAACATCGAATCCCAAACCCTTAATCTACAAGAGGTCGGCCATCATTGCTGCAGGAATGCCAGACTGCCTTGACTTCTGTACCTCGCATGGGCTCAGGTTTACGGTATTGAGTCTAGGGTTCGGGCTACAAGACCTTGAAGGAAACATTGTCACACCAAAGGCGGTAACTGGAAAATCTACGTCCGAAACATGTCAGGGCAATGACAAACCAAGAGAAATCTGAAAGGAAACGCAATGGTTACTAAACTATTAGAAAGGCGCTATTCAGCAAAGCTAAGCCCGAAAAAAACTGATTTAACTCCAGCTATACAGACCGTTCAAGCAGCGACAAGTCCACAAAACGAACAACATTTGCACCATTCGGAGAAAGCTAGGCCGGCCCAAGAACCGGAGATCTTCAGCACAGATGCTCGTTAGCCTTCTACAAGGCTTGAAGGACTCCACTGCCACTGTAGGTAACGGTAAGTCTACATCTACGACGAATGAGCATGTCTGCGGCAATGATTTTGCTTCGGTCCGAGTTGCCTAGATTCCAGAAGCTTGCCACATCTTCTTCACATCTTCGTACCATCGAACTTCGACGACCGGAAAACTGTCTTACGCAGTTTCGTGAACAACTGCGGCTTTTGAACACTTTTCGTCTTTCTGAGGTCAAAGTTCCCGAAGGTTCTGGGAAACTGAGCATGTGGAAGAACGCGAGGAATATTCAACATGGAAACCGGCAATGCCTGTGCCCTCTACAGGCTCATTCTTGTCGACCGATATAGGCAATGCTGTACATATAGGAATATACAACACAGAAAGTCATGTGTTCTCTATAGGGTCATTCTTGTCAACCGGGTGTCTGTCGATGTAGGCACTGCTGTACATACTACGTGCACACATGTGCTTGCTTTGCACCCGGAAGGCTTGCATGTGCCCAGTTGTCGATATAAGTGCAGCCAAATTATTGAGTTTGTGCGCAGTCTGGGGAGTGGTTACCACGGAAAAGCTAGGCTTTTCGGATCAGGCCCCACTCATCGGGCCGAGCTCGGCTGCGCTGTAGGGTTCGGGTGTTTATAGACTGCATGTTTGAATTAGGGATTAGAGTTTGAGGTTTCAGAGTGCACAGAACCCTGACCAAAAATCGAAAATCTCAAACCCCTGCACAAAACAAGCACCAAGCTGCATCTCCGACCGGACCTAGGTCACACCCTAGACATGGATCCCAACAGGCCAAGTTTGAAACCAAGCGCTAGCTACTGCACCATACAAGTCTCAATATATTCACAACGCGTAGCCTGGGACAAGGGCCTTACACCCTCAATCCTGATTCGCAAAACTCGTCTTGCAACAGGGATGCAGAGTTTGTCCGCGGTCTCTTGGCCTTCACCAGGGTCTTCTGTCACGTTATTCTTTCTACCTATATGTAGCTAGCTCTCTATCTGTACACGGTAACTAGATCCCGTGGATCTGCGTTCTGGGGGAGGGCCTAAGCAATTTCATCTTAGACACTATAGGTTCTAGAGCACCTCACTCCCTCAAGTTACTCGTAAACAGACGCTGTAGCTCCTAAATACCCCCTGACGGTCGAAAGCCTTCATCTCGAATCCGGAAGGCGACCCCGAAGAAAGTGTAAGCACCCGTGCAAAGCTGCAATTGCTGCCTCCCGCTCCTCTGTCGGAGGTCGGCTGGCACCGATACGCAGTCGACCCCCTCGCTGCGCCATGCGTTGCGCACGGTGGAGCAACCTCGAGGCATGCTCGCATGTTGCAGCACTTCGTCGTGATGATGGTGCTCGTGCTGCTAGCAAAAGCTATGATGGTGGCGGCAAGGATGCGGCGAGAGAGCATCTCTCAACTCCTGTGGCTTCTTTGTCAGCTTGTCGTTGCTGCCAGTGCATGTGTGGACGGGGTCAAAAGCGAAAAGCACTGGTTGCAGCGGTGGAAGCCCTTCTTGACCTCCTTATGCGTACATACATACATACATACATACATACATACATACATGCATGCATGCATGCATGCATGCATGCATGCATGCATGCATGCATGCATTCATACATACACACATACATACTTACTTACATGCATGCATACATACATAAATGCAGACATGCAGGCATACAGACATACACATACATGCATGCATGCATGCATGCATGCATGCATGCATGCATACATACAAACGTACATAGATACATATACATCTGTAGCATTCATCCATCCATCCATCCATCCATCCATTCCATTCCGTCCCGTTCCATGCCATGCCATTCCAGTCCGTTCCATTCCATTCCGTTTCAATCCATTCATCCATCCATCCATTCATCCATCCGTGCATCCATCCATCCATCCATCTGTACGTTCATGCATCCATGCATGCCTACCTGCAGAGATGCATGCGTGAACGTCAACACATACGACTGAAAAAATGCTTCCGTAAGCTGGGTGCACATATTTTTTCTGATAAGAGAGCCCAGCCCCTGAACCTCATATCCCATACCAAAAACCCACATTGGAATCAAAAGACAACCTTCCAAAGCCTTGGACCCTTCTCTCCGAACAAATCCTGGACATCCCCAACACCAAGCCCTAAACCCTTCTCGTATGGAATCCTTTGAAGAACCCTTAAGCTTTTTGGCAACACACCGACGAGAAGCTGTCCGATGGGGGTCATGGGCGTCACCTTCGAAGCCACAGACGCCGGGGTCGTCCGAACGGAAGCTGGGCTGGCCTTGTCCAACAGGTGACGCTTCCATGAGGGGTCTGTAATATTAAGGGCTCTGTGAAGTGTTCTACGGGGTCCAGGGTGTGTTGAGCATGGTTTAGGATGCACAAGGCCTCGGGCAGACACACGTGGGACAATGAGTCTTGGGTATTGGCTGATGGAAGCTGGTACGACTTACACCTGTTCATAGGTTGCAGGATGATCTCAGAGGCATGTTTCACTTTGAGACAAGAACCCAGAATTGAATGCCAGTCAAACTCAACACTGGCCGAGGTTGCGGGCAATGGCACAAACAGCAAGGAGTTTTATGTTCGTATCAAGCAATGGACCCTAGTATAACAGGAATATCCGAACACGGCACTGCTCAATGTGCCGGCCGGATTTTGCTCCAAGTGACCCAGAATCTGCAACCCTAAACACTAAACAAGGCCCGGCACGCGGCACAAGCAAAATTCGGAGAATACAGCTTCTGGGCCGGGCTTGAGGCTGTCGTCTTTATATTCTACATGCCTAAACCTTGTGAACCCTAAGCACCTTGAACAAAACCTCTAAACTCCCAGCAGATAGCATGTGGGCTGTGGATGATTCGGGTTGGGGCTCTCTCTACTAACGCCATGATAACTCTGATGTTTCATCTTTCTGGCTTCTACTTTAGTTCGTCGAGATGAAGATGCTTCGGTCAGGAAGGCACAGATTAGCAGGCATCTCATATACAATACAAGGCTCATCGGGAATAGCAATGCTGACTGTGGACGCCGGTATGTTTGCAGAGTCTAGGGTTTCCAACTGCCACACTTGAAATTAAAAGTGGGGAGCAGCGATCTGGCAGTTGAGAAAACAAGCACAAAGCCTGATCCACGAACCCCTGCAATGCCCCATGCCGCGTTGCATCCAAAGAAATGCACGGGCAATAAAATTCAAACCCACAAGCAGGTAAGCCGTAAACGCAGACCCTGTTCATGACAAAGATGCGTTGGGAGTCAGCCCAAGAGCTTTCAAGCGCTCCTGGTGCCGATTCTTCCATTGTTAGTCTTCTCTTGACGATTTCGTTTAGGGCTAAGGGCTATAGTGTTGTATGTTGCATGGGCATTTAGGTTTTCGGGCTGAACGTTTAGGCTTCGGCAATCTGCTGTCGAAATTCCGGATGTCGGGGCCCCGGGGCACGAGCTGCGGGCCTATAGCACTTGCAGACCGCATCGCACATTGAAGATCGGATTACTCAGGGTCTGCGCATAAAATGCTGCACCAATAAACTGGGCGCAAGAGCCGTAATGGGGATGGCATCTTGGCGCTGAGGTCTGTTTTGGTAATGTTTGTTAATACTTAATAACTTTTGAAGGCCCCAGTCCTGCGTAATGACGAAGAAAAGGCTGCACCAAGTTTTCAAAGGGCTGGAGTCAACGTTCAATATTTGATGGAGCGTAGGCGGTTCTACTTTGAGAGCGCGAGACAGACAGACACAATCACAAATAGATGGACAGACACATAGGTAGACAGAAAGGTAAGCGACAGATAGATAGCGAAAGCAGGGTTCTTCCTCTGCGGTCGTCGGGCAGCTGTGCGGATCCGTTCCAGCCCTCAACCGATCCAATAGAATACGTGGTATGTAAACCTGTGCAAGTAAGTACATAGGGTCATAAGTTTATAACGACAATTGTGAATCATTGGTCCCTGTCTTAGTGTGCGACTTGCGCAGATCTCCATACCGGACAGTCGGCAACTTGCCACCGTCCCGAAAACTCTGCCAGTCTACGCCTTCGGACTAAGGGTTTGGGATCCTGAACCCTCACTCAAACAATCAACTCCAGAAACAAAAGCAACAACCTGGGCCCTCCAGCTATCCACTACCGGCATTACATCCTAGGCATGCAGATGGGCCTTATGGTCGTAGAACCGTCATAAACCGGAAACCCTCACAACAGCCCTTGTCAACGCGCTTCAAACACCTTTATGTTCAAAAGCTTAGCAAAAGTGAACCTTCTTCACAGCTCTGCCGCTGCCTTCTTTGAATTCTGCTTCGACTCTCTTTGGCGCTGCATGGCCCCTCGCGCGAGCTTCTCCGCAGCACGGTCCCGAGGAGACTCCTCCACTTCTCGTGTATGGTTTGCTATAGGTTTAACGTCTAGTCTATAGTATATAGAGTTTAGACTTTGGGCGTTTCGGGCTTAAGGCTTCAGTTCTTAAGGATTCCAGCCTGTGCATTGTTTTCAGGTTGAGCATTTGGGGTCTGAGGGGGTCAGGGCAGAGGGCTTGGAGCGTCTCTGCCAGCTCTCCCTGGAGGGAAGTTGAGCTTTAGGGTTTGGGGCTTGAGGTTTGCGCCATGAGCTCGCAATGATTGTTGGGACTTCCTTGGTCGCAGCCAGTTGGTTGGTTCGAACAGGTTGCGTTAAGTCGGTTTGGGGTCGGGGTCACGTTGGCCCGTTGGCGTAGATTCCAAGCCTTGACGTGAGATTCAATTATTCACATCTTGTAGACACGCTCGATATAGAATAGAACCATATGTGGACGACTCAGGGGCCCGGAAACCCCATCAATCTGCTGCCCAACACTGTAGACTGGCGACTTGTTTTATGTGCATTTGAGATGTCCGCTCCTTCACAACAAAACGGTGTACCTCTGAACCTGCAATCCAACATCTACAACCTTCAGGCCCATCCCGGATCACTCCCATAGTGGTCTTCCGATTAACGCCGGAGCCCTTTAAGATTCAAGGTTTTGGGATTTTGTGTTACAGACCCTGCCTAAACCCCGAGAAAACCCTGAACCTCGAAACCCTCAACCCCAAACCTCAATACCCTCACCCCAAAGAGGCGACAAGCGAGGAGGAGCAACGACACAGAGAGAGAGAGAGAGAGAAAGAGAGACATTGCGAACGTGAGACATGCATAGCGACATTGCGAACTCGAGACACGCAAAGCAACACGCACAGATGAAAATCGGTACTTGTCGATGCACACACCAAGCCCTAAATCCCGAACCCTGAACCCTCCAACAAAATACTCCAAAAACCCAATGGCACACCCCCAAACGCTTAACACGCACTACCCTAACCCTGCACCCTAAACCCTCTAAAGGTGCTAAAGCATCGGCGTCCTCGGCCACACGGAAGCTCGGTCCGATCTCTTCTTCCAGGAGCCGTGGGGTTGATGCCTCGGCTCTAGGCCTTCGTGACAGACTTTAACGAAATATAAGATGCAATAAAACTTGTAACCTGAGATGATGGAAGGGGGCAGAATAGAATAGAATGTAGTAGTGTGGTATCTGATAACTTATTCATGAGATGTGATACGATATAGTATGTATACGAGCATATGACATGATATGGTTTACAACATCTCGAATTACTGGAGTGCAGCGGCTTGAAAGAGCTACACAGAAGCTATGTGGGTGGCAAACAGCAGCATCAGAGCACCAGCTAGGCACAGAGCTACAAAGTGCTCCACATGTCTGTGCAGGAACGATACAGGCTCCAGGCGGTGGGACTGGGGTCTTTAGGGTTTAGGGTCTATAGTATTTAAGTATGGTTTAGAAAGACAGAAAGTCGGAACATGATAATCATGTCGCCTGTCCTGTAACACTGCGCCCATGCTCCAACTTTTTGGAGCTCACTTTAAGGTATAGGGATGGTCGTTCGGGGCTTTGGTTTTGTGTGTGCTTTGGGTTACAGAACCTTTTTGCGTGCCCACTGCCTTCGCAGGTCCAGCACTCACCACATCTCTTGGCACATTCTTTCTACGAGTGGGGGAAGGATCAACATGTCAGTTCCTGAAGGTTCAAGATTTTTGAGGCTCTGGAATCATGCAGCATGCTGTAACTCCGCAAAACCTCAACCTCAGCTTCCTGCGCTCTGAACTGAAAGGACTGGTATGTCAGGGTGCTGATTGAATTTTCGTCGTAGTGACGACGGATACTGCAGGCGAGGCCGTTAGAGTGTGAAATGCTGTATTACAAGTCCTTGTCTTAGCACGGTTCCAGACACACAGGTTGAAAGAACTGATGGGAACACGCACAAACAACACATGGAAGCCGTGAAGCTAAGAATCTGGTCCCCCATGCATGCGCAAACACCAGCTACACCATACTGCTTAGGTTTGCAATTGCACTGCCGATGCCCGAAACCGGAAATACTACAGCTACCAACGTTGGTAACCGTTCCTGCCGGGAACTGCAGAACTGCATGCAGAAGTTGAGGACACGCCAACCCGCCAGAAATTACAATTTAACACCCCCGAGCCAAATTGGAACCCTGTACGACATGCAGTAGGCTTGCTGCGGACAGAGCACGATCTTTCCAAAAGTCATAAACGGAGAAACACCATTGTCACCAGGAGCCATCGCCGGCGTGCTAACAAAGTTAAAGTTACCAGCCTGCACAAGCTGAAATCAACACGTCGTTGTTGGGCTCACAGGACTTCAGGTCTCAGGGTTGAGAGGCCATTAGGTCATATCTCGGGCGTAGCATGACCGAAAGCTTCCATAGATAAACCCCAAAAACCTCAAAGCCAATCGTCCGTCCCTGAAACTGCAAAACGTGCAAGCCGAAATCCCAAGACCCCTTTTGCTCGCTAAGTGTCCACGTACCAATAAGCTGAATACGTCGGTCTTCAATTGGAAACCATGTCACAACTTCAGGGCCAGCTTGTTATATATACGGCATGGCTACACGGACCCTTCAGGATTCAGACATCATGAAACTTGAAGATCCAAGCCTCACATCTACAGCGCTAACTGCCAAAGCCACAAGCATTAAAGC
Source organism: Symbiodinium necroappetens (assembly GCA_905231915.1). Taxonomy (NCBI): domain Eukaryota; class Dinophyceae; order Suessiales; family Symbiodiniaceae; genus Symbiodinium; species Symbiodinium necroappetens. Next base: position 5,029 of record CAJNJA010018165.1, on the reverse strand, counting down.
CCTTGACCCACTAAAAACAAAAAACATGTCGTGGATCGGCGTGTTCACGGCGTGTTCTAGACTCGGGCTCCTGTGACAGGGAGCTAAACCCTGCAGTCTTTGATCTACCCCATCATGGGGAGCGAGCAAGAGCTTTTTGAATGCCATGAGTGGGGACACAGCCTTAGGTTTCGTAAGAGCTTGCAAGGGTGGTGCTCGTAGGGTTATCGAACTTTCAGGGTGCAGGTAAGCCGTAACACAGAAACAACACCAAACCCAGAACTCTAAACGGGCCACTGCTTGTTCTGCTTAGGGCGAAGGGCTGCGGCCTGTCGAACAACAACCATGTACCTACCGGTACTCTTCAAGAGAGCCGATGATGCAAGTCGCCTGTGGGTTCCGTTGTTGGTTGATTGGCGTCTCCAGGCGCCCACCTACCTTGGCTGCTTCGCTAAGTTTCAGGGTTCACGGGCCGAGTTTTGGGTTTCAGGCTGAATTGAGGCTACCATGCCAGTCAAAAGCGGAAGTCACTCGACCCCACCGTGTTTTGCTGCAGTTTAACGCTACTTCGGTTACTCTGTAGGTAATTGGGTAATGTAAGTAACCTTCAAGACGCTGTTGTAGAGGTTGTGGCTGGATTGAAAGCGATCATTCCATGAAAACCAAAATATGATCCCTGCAGATGACAAACCTGAACACTCAACCCCCTCTCCCCGCGTTGTACTAAATCTTAAAACCTCAAGCCCAACCCGAAATACTAACGCATTATGCCGACTTTGTAACAAAGCCCCTGGAACCCGATCCCAGGAGCAGCTCGAAGCTGACCGTAGTTGTGGAGCGCTGCGACGGAAAAGGTGCCGTCCTGCAGGAGAAGGGTCGCGGGGTCGGAGATCTATCGGCCCAGGGGGAGGTCTACGTCTCGAGCTTCCGGAGCCTGCTTTGACTTTCCGGTTCCGGAACTTCGCCCCAAAGGTTTGGGGTTTCGGAGTCTACTATGCTAGGATCATACAGGATGCTCAGGAGTGATTAGTTCAGGTGATGAAAGATAGGGGCTTTAATGATTAGAATCGCATTCCCTGCAAGGATTCCTCGACATGAATATCACCAAAAAACATACCCCTGCACAGCCACGGTCGACTTGCGAGAACGTCCGGTACATATGGCCTGAATTATATTACGGTGAGACCCCGAGATTATTGAGTTGCGGGATGCTGTAAGGGCTGGCAACACGGGAGGATGGCCAATTAGGAATCACAGTTGGGTATTGTTCAGGCGTTCAGGCAATAACCAAGAGCCAGCCAAGAGCCAGCAAGACCTGCCAGACGAATGTCGCAACATTTTTCTTGCGAGCAAGCTACCTAAGGCCTGCCTAAAGGCCTGCCTAGACCACTCAATCATGTTTGCAAGTTTGTGAGCCTACACACCCACTACCTCGGAGCACAGGCACGCGCGCGAGAACCCTATTCATTGCGCTTTTCAGGCTCACGGCCATGTCAAGAGTGTATATGGCTTAGACCCTGGCCTACCACAATCGGGGCCTGGCGTATTGAGACGGACTTCAATAAGAAAGGTAAGTACATCTGGCAAGCAAGGCTTTATTCTTGAGTCCTTCGGCTTCACGTCTTTAGCGTATCTTCAAACTTCCATGGTCTAGCGGGTCCAGCGGGTACAAAAGTATGAGGTTGGGTGTCTACACCTACAAGCACTAGACGTAACCCGCAAATAAGCTCAGGGTTTTGGTGTAGGCCTTGAGCTCATATTAATAGGTGCTGCGAAATTGGTAATGGTATATTGAAACCCTATTTTGTACGTGTTGCGGCCCCGTATACTACAGGGTTTGACAGTTAGGGCAGTTGGGGTTCAGACTTCGCGAAAGGTAGGAGCTGGTTTCCTTCAGCATCTTCGCGAGGACGTCTGCCAGCCTGTGGCAACGTGCAAAGAGCTTTTCGGTAATCTAGGCACCTTGCAATTGCTAGCGTTTTGTGGTCACGACTCTCTGTTATTCTACTTCATAAACATCCTCATCATCAGGGAAGCGACACTTGGAAGGATAATGGGTGAATACAATAAGAAGAATGAAGGGAGGGCCAGGAGGGCCAGGGAGGGCATGAGCCACATGGTTAATTGCACAACCGGGGAACTGTAGCCCGTTCTCTCGCGCATGCTTGGCAGCGATCGCAGCCATGAGAGTTTCATCCAAGTCAGACTGCTCTTGGGAGGTGAAGCCTGGGCTGACAAAAGCCGTTTAGGATTAACTGTGGTTTAGCGTTTAAGGCTTTCTGACAACCCAGGTTCAGGGAATTAGGGTCCTTGGGGTTTCGGGTTTGAGATTCGGTGCAAGAGGTTCAGGGCTACCACCGAAAGCCGCAGCTTCTGGCTCAAGCTGACTCGTCAACCGAGCTCGGGACTGTTAGACTCTACTTACAGTATGGGTTGCCAGCCAAACCCTCAGTCGGATTTCTGTTCAAAACCTGCAGTCCTGAACCCAGGAATCTGCACCCTGCACCCTCCAAGCGGAGGAGCGAATAAATTCAGGGTTTAGGGTTAACAGTTTATGTAGCTACTTGGGAATAGCATTCCTACAACATCGCTGCTCAAGCATGTATCACGGCCACCTCCAAATCAAACAACATGCCAATAGAAATTGCGAACCTTCAACCCGAAAAGCCCAACTCTAAATGCCAGGAAGCGTGTATTTCTACACTCAATGGCCGGCTTGTCAGGAGCTGCCGACAGCTCCCCTTTGGGCTTGAAGTACAGCGTATTTCTCGCCTGGTTTCGGGGCGGGTTCCGTATGTCCCGCGCACGAAGCAAACTAATTTAGTAGTCGCAGTTGCGATTGATAATGTGAGGGTCTCGAGTATGATGGGTGGCCAAGAAAGCACGTGAACAGAGAGATCTGCGGAAGATCTTTACAATGGGGAGCATTAGGTCGTCCCTCTGCTTGTGTGCTGAACTGACATGTCTACGACGAATGTACAACTTTCTCCCGGGTTCTTCCTGCTCAAGACTTCTCGGGTCCTCTCGTGCAGAGTGGAGCGTATGAGGCATGGGGTTTAGGGTTGAAGCTGCAGTTGCAAAGCATTCCAAAACCACGCTATGAGTTGACACCGAAACCCGATAAATTTCTACTCCAGAGCCCCGCATCCTATTTGTCATGCGAGTGATATTATAACGAACCATGATTTGAGGCATCGTCCTGAAGCAACGGCCGTGGAGGTGGGACCTCAGAAGCCTGCATGATAGCAGCACAATTAAGCCTACAACCGGCTGAACTTGTTCAAACCCGGCTTAGGCTAGGGCTTGTGTAGGGTCGCTCAGGGTCTAGGGATCGTTCTTTCCAAAGACGAACGGATGTCCTCCCTGTCTTGCCAAAGGGCTTGGAACTCGCAGGTCATGATGGTACCGGGCCGATTGACCTTTTATTGCGGTCCCTGACCCTGGCTTTCTCTCGCTGGTCTTGCCTTACATTGACATGCGGTTTTTTGGGCTTCGAAGAAGATCCAAACACATGGAGATTTCAACTCCAAGGCCGCATGCACTGACCAAGAGGAATCATGGAATTCCTTCGGCACCAACCTGAAATGTGTTTGCACAAGAAACCCGAAGCCCTAAACCAGGCTTCGTAAACCCTATCAGAAGCCCAATTCTTTTCCATGCAAAAAGGTCGCCACAAAACCTTAACCTGCGTTGAACAACGAACCTGCGCTTGACGAGTTTAGGTGAGCCGTGCAGAAAGGCCATGTCGACCTGACCCGGATGAGGACTTGGAGCTAGTAGGGCTCAGGGTACATACTGTTTGTGTGTTTCCAAGTTCACAAGTTTTCAGTGCTCTCGTGGCTGAAGGGTTAAGAAGGCGCCAAAAGATTTGGCACTCTTGTGCGTTCGGGATTCTCTTGAATGCAAAGCAAAATCCCCCAACAAAGACACCTAAGCATGATATTCCGCGGGCCGAAGGAAGGGGCCCGAGTATGTGGGGCAGCCAAGCAGCCACCTCCACTTTGTCGAAGTCCAGGGCCTGCTCCTTGCATTTCCTCGGTTACAAAGAAAGGGAATTGGCTGCTTTGGGTTTGGGCCCAGGCTTGGGTTTTTCAGATCAGTCAAAGCCCATACCCGTGGTGGTTGGAACAGCAAGGTGCAGTTTTGAGGATTGTCACGGGCTTAATGGTAATCGAAGTATTCATCCACAAGGAGTATAGGAGGTGCCCATTCACGGCATGTTGGGACTTGAAGGTGCTTTGGGATAAAGGTTTCCGGCCTCCAACATAGGCTAACGAAACAAAACTCAAACACGAGGCCATAACAAATTAAACAACAATTGCCGCATCAAGATTCAGGGAGAATATGGTCTAGGGTTGGCAGTTGCAGTATGGCGGCAGCCGAAAAAGCTACGCTGAGATGACTTCAAACCTCAACTTGAACAGAGCGGCCTATCCGCATTTCTGACCGCCCCGCACAATGGTACGGTACCTTCCCCCGTTTGCCAAACTTGGCATGCAATGCGCCAGCATGCGCCAGCTTTGGCATGCCCGCTTAAACCGCATGTAAGGGAGGAGCCACCATGTCGCTCCACAGAGCGGGGCGCAGGGGGTGTGTCAACGCTGGCACAGAAAATCCTGAAACAAGCAGCCATGTGCCCGGTCCATATTGCAGTATCGGGTTTAGGGTCCCGTTCATAAACGGCTCGTGTGTAGTGCGACAACCGCAAGTTAAGATTCAGGTCCATATGAGTCAGGGGTCGAGAACTACGGATTAACCGGCATTATGCCTGGAGTTCAGGGTCGATTTGCAGTACCTGGATCTAGAACATCCAAAATCCTCCCCGGCACAATCCGAGTCCGATCGAGACCCCGAACAGGAAATCCCAAGAGTATAGCGGGAATTATCCACTCTACTCGTAAAACATGGACATGGGGGCATCGATACTTAGCAACCGTTCACCAAACCCAATCTTACTAGTTCAGGTACGATGCGGGGACCGTCCAAAATAGACCCGTTTCCGGGAAATTGTAATTACAGGGAATGTCGGATTGGTCAGACCTCTATATTC
>CAJNJA010018164.1:0-10430 GCA_905231915.1 Symbiodinium necroappetens | reverse complement strand
CCAGCACCAGCACCAGCACCACCAGCGCCAGTATAACCACCGCCGCGATGACGTTGCATGCGAACTTCTACTCAAATTAAGTCCTAATTAACTGATCCCCTGAAGACTGAATGGAACTCATGGCGAGGCAAAATATCAGTCAACTCATACTTTCAAGGTACCTATATACCCTAAACCGCAGTCTATCTTCTCCAAGCATCCTTCCAGGCCCAAGAAGGAGAGAAACCTTGGTCCGCGCAGCAGCTGCCGCAGCTTTAGCGCCACGTCTTGAAAGCCTCCACCATTTGTGATCGGCAAGACATACCTGGCAACGCCGATTGCGGAGTCCATTCATTCAAGACTGTTCCATAAGCTATAACGGGGTTCTAACTATGCCTTAAGGCATATTGCTGCAACTGAGTAATTTAAGTTTCTGGGAGGGGTGATACTTTCGCGATGCGGATTTTGACTTCGGAATCATCAAGGGTCCCTTGCAATCCAGAACACATTCCACGACTCAAGCCCTAAACACAAAACCACCCTGGGCGTAATCAAGTGACCGTCATCTGAGTTAGGTTCCCTGACTATATCCCTTCAAAAACCTTGAACCGAACACTCTAAACTTCTTAACCATGAACCCGGGGAGTTATGGTGCCGTGCTCCGCCTGCTTCGGATAATGTGCAGCAGATCTTCGTCCGCGTTTGGCTCGGAACGCAGGGTCACCTGCATCGAAAGCTCTGCAGTACGGAACGCACAGACACGATTGGATGCATGCATCTGGTGTATGTACTGCATGCATTGTACTTGATGGACTGTATATACTGTATGTCACGTGTGTAATGTATGTACCGTATGTATTCAATGTAATGTATGTAAACTGAGTGTTTATGTATGTACATGCATATACTGTGTATGTAAGCAAGTATAGATGTACGCATGTATGTATGTATGTATGTATGTATGGACGTCTGGATGTTTCCGTACATGGATGGAAGAACGAATGGAAGGATGGACGGATGGAGGGTTGAACGGATGGAAGGATGGACGGATGGAGGGATGAACGGATGGACAGATGGAGGGATGGATCGATGGATGGATGGATGGATGGACGGATGGAATCATGAACGCGTGCGGTGATGTTTAAACAAATTCTCTTGGGTATGTAGCTCATGGACTGTAGCAGGTGTTCCTTCACAGTCTGGCGTATCATGTACATATACTGTACATACATAAACAAGTACGCTTTCAAGTTTAAAGCGGGAGCTTCCGTATGGAATGAACATATGCAGAGCTGAACCCCCAAGCCCTAAACCAGGCTCTAGAAGCCAAAACCCCGTTAGATCCGCCCCGGCACTAAACACAAAACCAAACACTCTAAGCCTAAATCGCGAAACCTGAACCCTAAACCCCTAAACCCCTAAACCCTAAACCCCCAAACCCCTAAACCCCTAAACTCTAAACCCTAAACCCTACCACATCGACTCCACAGCCCCAAACTCTTACAAGCGCACCTGGAAGTGATGTTGCTTCAGCTTCTGGACCACCTGCGCACTTGGGAGCGAAGGGTCTCTTCGAAATAGCACTACCCCTAGGCTCCAAAGTTCCCTTTTTGGGGTTATCTTATAGGATCCTAAATATGGACCACAAAAAGGAACTACTTTGGAGCCTATGGGCAATAAGAATAGTAGCAATAAGAACTGTGGACCTAGCACCGCGCTTTTCTTTGCTTTGGAAGGAGGGGGCGGGAGGGCCATACAAGTCAAAAATTCCAGGCGCTTCGTATAAGGTCTTTGCACTGTGGTGGATAAACATGTATGGGCTTTCTAGACGTCAGAGGGTCGGTTGTAACATCCGTATCCATGTACCTTTTCCGTCAATGGTCATTCTCCGTTCTTGTGCGCACTCTCAGGAGATTTCTTTGCGGGCGGTTCCCGATCCTAAACCCAAAAAGCTAAAACCAGAACCTTGAACCCCTTGTAAGACCTTAATTCATAAAGCCTTTAAACAGCGACACAAGGAAAAACCTGAGAAAACTAACATCAACCCTTATAGAACTCTTCATTCGTTCCGGGAACACGGGCTCCTTGACCACATAAAGCCCAGTGGCATGTCGGTTATGGGACCCGGCCCTAAACCCTAAACCCTAGACCCTAAACCCTAAACCCTAAGCCCTAAACCCTAAGCCCTAAGCCCTAAGCCCTAAACCCTAAAACCCTAAACCCTAAAACCCTAAAGCCTAAACTTTCACATCCTCAAGGAAACGGCCTGCCTGCTCCAGCCTCTGCTCGTTGGACTTCCTAAGCTATCGTGGGAAGAAGAACAACTTCTTCCAATAGCGGGAGATAAATATGTGTATGCATGTCTATATATATATATATATGTGTATATATATATATGTATGTATGTCTGTATGCTTATGTGTATGTCTTGCTTGGTGTATTTGTATGTGTATTCTTATACATATATACACACCTATACACATATTGCTCATATAACTACTCACTGGACACCGAACTTCCACTAATCCTCATGTAGGGGCTCCTGCAGTGACCCTTTAGGTCAGGGCATATGAAAAAAACTAGGTGTCGACATCAACAGCCCTCAAAGCGTGTAGGTAGGGTTCGACTATAGGCCCACCAGGGATGTCAGCAGTTATCCAAAGTCGGTACCTACTGGCAGACATGCACATACACATGTGTATGTAGATAAATACATAACTAAATAAATAAATAAAGATAAAAAACAAATATAAATAAATATAAATATAAATAAATAAATAAATATAGATATATATATATATGTATGTAAAATAGAAACGACTATGTGCTTATATGCATGTGGGCACCCTAGGGGTTTTGGATCAGCCCAGAGGCAGGGACGTGTCGTTGAAGTATCGGGCGGAAACTTCCGAGGTCGCCGGATAGTGCAGAGCACCTCTTTAGGGTTTAGGGCTTTTAGGGTTTAGGGTTTGTAGGGCTTATAGGGTTTTTAGGGGGTTTAAATAGGGGTTTAGGGTTTTGAGGGGTTTAGGGTTTTTAGGGGTTTAGGGTTTAGGGGTTTAGGGTTTTTAGGGGTTTAGGGGTTTAGGGCGTTTAGGGTTTAGGGTTTTTAGGGGTTTAGGGGTTATAAGGGGTTATAGGGTTTAGGGTTTAGGGTTCAGGGGTTTAGGGGTTTAGGGTGTTTAGGGTTTAGGGGTTTTTAGGGGTTTAGGGGTTATAGGGTTTAGGGTTTATAGGGTTTAGGCTTTAGGGTTTTAGGGTTTTTAGGGTTTAGGGCCTTTTGGGGATTCAGGGCTCAGGGTTTATAGGGTTTAGGGTCTCTAGGGTTCAAGCGTTCAGGGCTGTGCCAGTGAAGTAAAAGGCCTGAATAAATAGGCGATGGTTTCGGGTGGGATTCTGTAGCTACATAAAGGATGAAAAGGTGGGGGAACCTTGGGAAACAACATGACTGACTAGTTCAGACCACAATATGAGGATTATGGATTCGTGGCTGTTCTTTCATCACACTCCTCTTACTTGAACTTTGAAACCTGCAGCCCTGGATTTTAGACTCTAAGTGATACCTAAAGTTCATATCCGATTATTGTGAAGGTCTGGATAATCAGAACAGGATTGTTTATTAGGCCTTGTCGGGTTTCTTCCAGGGTCCTGGTCTGTGTTACACTTGTTATACTAGCTCTCTATAGACACCAACACTGATCCGAATGATGTCCTGCTTGTTACCCAATAATTATATTACTGTATAGCATTATAAAGCGAAGCGGAAACGAATCCCAATAGTAACGACACAAGAACCTTATCGGCAACACTAATCCATACTGCGCACAAGCAACAAATCAAATACACACTCTCTGCTAGGAAAAACTTGGTCTTGGAGTGAAATGCCAACTTTTTCCTAGGACAAATATGGTCTTGGCTCGGAAAACCAACTTTTTCGTAGGACCTAGGACAAGATGGTTTCGGACTGGAAACCAAAAAACCAAAAATAACAAAATATGGAACACTATACGGCCAGAGTCCAAAAAGATTGCTTTTTTGTTTTCCCTAGGAACAAAGTTGGTTTGAAGCCGAAAACCGACTTGCTACTAGGAAAAAAGATGGGTTTTGCATGGCAAACAAACTTTTCCTGGCGAAAAATGGTTTTGGGCCGAAATACCAATGCTTTTCCTGGCAAAGAAGATAGTTTTGGACCTGAAAACCATTTTTTCATAGAAAACAAATGGTTTTGGTAGAAAAAACAACAATCTTTGCTGAGAAAACGAAAAAAAACATCTTTTCGGTCCTTGGCCGCATAGTTTACCAAAAATGTTTGTGTTGCTTTTTTGGTGATTCCTGGGGAAGGATTGGTTTTCCGGTCCAATACCATCTGTTTGGAAAGAGTTGGTTTTCCGATCCAGAAGCATCTTTTTCCTAGTAACAAGTTGGTTTTTGCGGCTTAAGACCACCTTTCCTAGGGAAAATACAAAAACATCTTTTTGGACTTTGGCCGTACAGTTTCCCAAAAAGTGTTTCTTGTTTTTTTTGGGATTTCCCTAGTGAGAGTGATTTTTCATTGGAAGAGCACAGTGTTGCCGTGGAGTGGGTGCTGACGTCACACCTGAACGAGTTGTCTGGCACGTTCTATTGAAATGTGGGCTTGGTTTTGGTAGTCTTTGAGAGATATAGACACCGGACCTGCCGGAAAAGCTGGTTTGACACGGTATTTACGATACAAAACGAGGGTCGGTAGTCCACCGGGGGGGGGGGTACCATTCATCCATCCATCCATCCATCCATCCATCCATCCATCCATCCATCCATACATACATACATACATACATACATATATATAGGTATAGATACAGATATAGATATAGATATAGATATAGGTATAAATATAAATATGTATACATAAACACACATATGTATATATATATATATACGTACACACACACACACTGTCTGGCACTGCAAGGGCCTTAACTGCTAGAGGAGGTTTGTGGTGAATCTTATGATCTCACGAAATTAGGAGTACATGGCACCGAGCAGTACCAAAACCACGATTGCCCACCTGAGACTTCGGCTCGCGCAACCCTCCGCCCAGGAGTCAAAAGCAGCTTCCTTGGAGAAACTTCCATTTAGGTTCACAGAGACCCCTAAACCCCTATAACCTTAAACCCCTGAAGCCCTAAACCCCCAAACCCGGTAAACCCGGAACCCTAAAACCTTAACTTAAGGCCCCCCCCAAACCCCTAAACCCTTAAGCTCTATAGATCCCTAAACCATGAAACCTCAAAGCCTCAGCAGACCGCAGCCTGAACCGGGAAGGCCCGAGCCCTAGAAGACCCGGAGGCAAACCCCAGGAAGTACCCATAGGCCCCTGAGCGGTTTCTGTTCGGGATTACCTTATAGGATTCTAAAAATAACCCATAAACAAGGAACTACTTAGGGGCCCATGGATAGAGCCTTCAAGTGGTTTCCCATGAAGTGCCAAGCAGCATAGGGTCTCAAAATGTGGGGATTCTGGATTGAAAAAAAGTGTCCCAAAAGGGGGTTTGGGGCTGCACTTTACTCGCAAACCTCTGCGGCCCAGCATCAGCGACTCTTCGATGTCCTGAAGCCGCCATCGCGGCTCATCGCCCAACCGCAGTGGCACCAGCAGAACGTCGTCGGGGCTCGCACCGAGCGACCCGTAGCCTCCGCAGCTGGACCCTAAAGGTGGTTTAACTGTCGTATTTCTCCTAAACCGCTACCTGTATCTGAAAATACCTAACTTTTTCAGAAACTATATTTTGAAATCATACTACGGAGCCCTAAAAACGTAGGTCTTTTCGGTGACAGGTACACCCTACACCCTAAACCGTAGTGATGAGATTTGGAGTTTCGGGTTCGGCCGCATGCTTGGATTGACAGCCATCGAAAACCCAAGGGCTCTGCCGAGGAGATTCGGGAGCCTCCGAACGAGATACCTACCAGGACCCTTCAAGTACCCTCAAACAGGGGTATATGGTCCCAAAAATTAAGGGCATTTAGGGTCGTTAGAGGGTAGATAGAGGGTCTAGGTACCCGTAGTCTTCATTGAAGCTCCGTTCGCTACTGGGTCATCCAGCTTTAGATTTAGCATCCTAAGAACTACGATGGAGACATTGGGTTGCCAAGGCTGAACCCTGCAGGTTGCCAAGACTGGACACTTTCAACCAACAGCTTGGGCCTGAGAAGGACTTCATGTCTTACCTGGAGCAAGGCATCAAGGGTAGACTAGAGCAATTTAGGGATGATGAGGCGATATCACTATTGCTAAAGTAGGCTGAATTTGTGGAGGTATTACTCAAGATAGCTATTTAGGAGCTACCCATAGGCTCCAAACGTAGTTCCTTTTTGTGGCTCATATTTAGGATCCTATAAGATAACCCCCCAAAAAAGGAACTACTTAGGAGCCTATGGGTATAGAAGGCTTAGTGCTATTGAAAAGTTCATGCCTTGAGGCACCGGGGCCATGGAAGTCCCCTCGTCTTAGCGGAGCATACAAGTAAGCATAGGGTTTAGGGCCTAGGGTCTAGGGCTTAGGATTTGGGGTTTAGAGTTTAGGGTTTAGGGTTTAGAGTTTAGGGTTTAGGGGTTTAGGGTTGAGGCTTGAAGGTTTAGGGCCGAAGGCTTAGGGCCCGAAGATCCGAAAGCTAAAGCCCGGAAGCTGGCCTGGCGGCTAGACTTCCACCTGTACCAAAACCCCAAAACCCTTATCTAAAAAAACACACTTTAGGATTTAGGGTTTAGGGTTTACACACAATGCAACAAAATTAGTAAAAACAAAAAAAAAGGCCCTCAAAACGAACAGCGTCTGAGCCGAGCATCGAAGGCCGACAACATGCTTCAGCCCAGCCCAAGCTTCGGCTGTGCCTCAAACGGCGTCCAGTTTTAACTGTCGGGGTTTAGTTAAGGTTTAGGGCTTTTATAGGGTTTGAAATTGATATCGGCCCTATAACCAGAGCCTGCGTGTCTGGCCACAATAGATTTACAATTTGTCCGCCACGTCAGCTTCAGTGACTCCTCGGAGACAAGCCACTCTACTCCTCCTCTAGAAGGCAAGCAGACGCATAGACTTCGGAGATCGCATAACAGCAGAAAGAAAACACGCACAACACAAGACAAACAATGTCATCCAAGAAGAGTCGGTAACCGTCGGCAAAACACCATAGCCCAGAGGCTCCATAGCAGTTCCTTTTTGGGATTACCTTATAGGATCACAAAAAGGAACGACTGTGGAGCCTATGGGTAATCCTGAGTTTAAACCAGAAGCCCGAATCCGGCCGAAGGTCACACTGACTTGGCAAGGTCAGCTGAAATCAGGCTACCCACGAACCCTACAGCCCCAACCCTGAAACCCTGACGGAACGAACACTTGTGGAAGCTTTTGAAGAACCGCCTAAACCCTAAAAACTAAACCCTAGACCCTTATAGAGGTCAGAAGGAGCCCCCTACACCCTAAACCCTAAACCCTACAGACCCTTATAGATGTCAGGAAGAGCCCCCTTAACCCTGAACCCTATAGACCCTTATAGAGGTCAGGTCACTTGGCAAGGTCAGGTTGTTGGGACCCGTCTCGCCCGATGCATAGGCGTAGCCCACATGGCCCTCGCCTCGCAAACTGAGCAGTCGCTCCAGTTCCTGCCATTTTGTTGGAAAGGGAACTAGCTAAATATGGGTTTAGGGTTTAGGGGTTTGGGGTTTAGGGTTATGGGTTTAGGGGTTAGGGAATCCAGATGCTGCCATTTCTTGGAGAGGGAACTAGTCGTGTGGGTTTTGGGTTTTGGGTTATAGGGAACTAGCTATATGGGTTTAGGGGTTTTTAGGGTTTAGGGTTTTTAGGCAACTAGCTATGTGAATTTAGGGGTTTATGGTCTAGGGCTTTAGGCAACTAGCTATTTGGGTTTAGGGATTGAGGGTTTAGGGTTTTAGGGAACTAGCTATATGGTTTTAGGGGTTTAGGGTTTAGGGCTTTAGGGAACTGGCTATATGAGCTATGCGGGTTTAGAGGTTTGGGGTTTAGGGTTTTCCAAAACCAGCAAGACCCGCTCGTAGACCCATTTCAATCTACAGGTGCAAGACTTTCGTCACAACCTTGACCCTGGATTCTAGCACCTTCTCTGACTGCCGCAAAGTCTTGAAAGAAAAGTTGCTGCAATTCATGCTAGCTACATATGTGACTAGTTTGAGATAACACGAATCAAACTGCTATGGTTCACAGCTTACCAATAGTACCAAGAACGAAAATCTTGACCCCCTGTGCTGAGACTGGTTGTCCTGATCGCTCACACTAGGTGCAATGGCGTGGTTATCGACCAGGACAGCACCTGACCCGGGTTCGGACTTCTGGCAATTCGTGCTTTCTGTTGGCAGGTGTCTAAGAGTCAGCTGGGGAAAGTAGGGACTCTTACAGGGTCTGGGGTCCTTGCTGGTTACGCAATCCTCTCCGCTTCAACTACCAGCTTAGGAAGAAGTGCACACTTTCCAAAACCAGAAAGCATGTATGCAAGATAAACCCTAAACCCTAAACCATGAACCCTAGTAAAACCCTAAGCCTTAAACCCAAAACCCTAAGTAGATCTCCATGCGCTGACCAAGCCAAGGGGCTTCGCAGCATCTCGCGCATCAAGGTGCCCCGGAAAGCCGAGTTGCAAAGTATGGCTATCCTTTGTGCATGGTCAGAGCCAACTCGGAGCTTCGGGGAGCCAATCATCAGCTGAGTAACTAGATTTTAGGGTTTAGGGTTTAGGGTTGTGGGCCTAGGGTTTAGGGTTTAGGGTTTTGGGTTTAGGGTTTAGGGTTCACTTGTAAATGCGGCTGTGAATAGCTGCCAGTCGGGCTTGGGGCGACAAGCTTTAAGCATATACGGGGATGAACAGCATATGCCAAAGAACTCTGCCCTGAATGCCAAGAAAATTTCGGGGGTAGGTTTTGGTATAACATAGTATAGCTAATTATATACTACAACATAGGACCTCAAGGAAACGTACTCGTCAGCTGCAATCCCTCAAACGGCCGCCAAAGAGGCGAATCTGCTCTCCAGCGTGCGTGCTTCGGAGAGCCTTCAGCAATCACCCGAAAGAAGACCTACAATATCACTAACCCTAACCCCGCAGGTACCTCCTATATAGGGTACTGGAGCCCCTGAGGCCCTATATAGTAGCTACCTGGAGGGTTAGGGTAATATAATTATAAACCCTGTGATGAGGAACTCCGGGTTCGGGGTTTGGGGTTCAGGGCTTCGGGTTTAGGGCTGTAAGCCCTGACAGAAGCATTTCTCCATGACGCCTCTTGGGGTTTTCTTCCCGGGTTTTCTAAACTTTGACGACTTCCCACCTCTGTGCCACAGCAAATCCCCAATGCGGTATGCATCGTTCTGCTCCATCCTGGGATGGCCAATGAGAAATGCGAACAAAACGTTGCAGAATCTGACCTGTCCTTTACTAAACATATATCCGAAACAAACTGAATTAGTCGTCCTTTCTCAAAAAAAATATCCGAAACAAAATGCTTCCAATCACGGCCTAGCGACAGTGCCAGCTGATATTTCCCCACGCGCCGGGTGTTGGAGGAGTTGTAGAAGACCTGGGTTTGTCCAGTGATCCCCCCAAAAAAAAGACAGACAACTGCTTAAGTTTAGGGTTTAGGGTTTAGGGTTTAGGGTCTAGGGTCTAGGGTCTAGGGTTGAGGGTTAAGGGCTTAGGGTTTAGGGTTTAGGGTCTGCTTAAGCTAAGTCTATATCTTTTATAGCATATGCAAGCCAAAGAATCAAAGAGGCAAAACACCATACCAGCGAAGAACCTAGGGACGTGATCTCTGGCGCAGCTGCAAGAACAGATGAGCCGCAGTCCCTTGTCTTCCACCACCTCTGGCAGGAAACCCCCTGAACCAAGCATCCTTCCAGCACCCAACCCCCAGCCAAAAACAATGCCTCGATCGGGGAGCCTGCTTATACCCTAAACCCTAAACCCTAGACCCTAAACCCTATATAAAACCCTAAACCCTAAACCCTATACCCTAAACCCAATCTAAACCCTAAACCCTAAACCTTCTTAAAGACTTCAGTTAAAGAATAGAGGGCCCCGAAACCTAACCAGGATCTCCCCACGCGTCTTCAAAACAGGCCTTGCAGACCTTAAGTACTCCTACGGTTGATGATCTAAACCCTGCATAACTCATAATAAGGAATATACCATAATTCCCATAGTTTATTAGGGTCCTTAAGTAACTCAAAATAAGGAATATACCATACTTCCCATAGTTTAGGGCCTAGGGTCCTTAACGTAATGCAGGATTTCGATCATCAACCGTAGGTCCTAGGTCCCAAGGTCTGATGGGCCGAGGAGAGGGTACAAGGTAGTTGGGGGCCTTGAGGAACCCAGATCTTAAATCCTATCCTTTAGGGTTTAGGGTTTAGGGGTTTAGGGTTTAGGGCTTATGTTTTGGGG
>CAJNJA010018160.1:0-10701 GCA_905231915.1 Symbiodinium necroappetens | reverse complement strand
GTGCAATCCTCCCTCTGGACTGTCTTAGCATACATGATAGCAGTCTTTCCAACACAGAGGAGTAGGACCTGAAGAGGATTTCGGCTTAGCCCCGAGCCATCTTCACTTGCAATCAGCAGATGCACTAAGCTTCTTTGCAGGTACACAAGGGTGATCAGCCCTTGCTTCCCATGTCACTGGTAGCTTCGTTGGACACAGTCCCAGTGACATGCTGTGTCCCCCTGCAGATTAAAAATTGAAACCTTGGCAAACAGGTGTTCCACACACACACACACCCACCCTCCCGAACACGGACGCACACGCACAGAAAAAAAGAGACACACACCCTCACGCACACGCACATACGCACGCACGCACCCACCCACGCACCCACGCACCAAGCAAGCAAGCAAGCAAGCAAGCAAGCAAGCAAGCAAGCAAACATGCAAGCACGCAAGCACGCAAGCACGCAAGCAAGCAAGCTAGCACGCTAGCACGCAAGCACGCACGCATGCATGCAAGCACGCAGACATACACGCAAACACGCATGCAAACATGATAGCATCCCCTCGTCAAGTGCCTCCTGATGGTTTGCATGTGAGTGTCTTAATTGTTGTGCAGGCTCAAATGCGCGCCAAACTGTGGTGTCAGCACATAATAATTAGCTCGGGGGACGAGTTATAAGGAATAGCGCGATCCTCGAGAGAGGTCACTTCGAATGGGGCGTTTTGTGCGTTTTACAGTGGTTTTGAGGACATTATGAAGCAAACGTTTAGGGAAAATTTTACGTGGTGGACGATTTTACACATTCGCTTGGACGGGCAGTGGAGTACTGGCGCCTATAGCTAAACCCATCATCATCATCATCACCATCGTTGGTATTGGACTAGACTACAACACGAAAGGATTGCAAATACTGAGCAAAACACGATATTTGTTCAAGAAAAGTACGGCATCAGCCCCCGCCCCGCCCCCAACCCCCCCCCCCACTCCCGCCAGCATGCTAAAACATGCATGCTAAAACCTGCGGAATCGCGGGAGTCAGTCGAAAAATGCATGCATGCACGCAGGTAGGAAAAGAGAGAAAGAGCGAGAGAGAGAGAGAGAGAGAGAGAGAGAGAAAGAGAGCGAGAGCGAGAGCGAGAGCGAGAGCGAGAGCGAGAGCGAGAGCGAGAGCGAGAGCGACAGCGAGAGCGAGAGCGAGAGCGAGAGCGAGCGAGAGAGAGAGAGAGAGAGAGAGCGCAGGGGGAAGGGGGAAGGGGGTGCGTTGCTTTCTCTTTTGGCTGTGAAGAAGAAGAAGAGAGAGGGAGAGAGAGAGCGAGAGGGAGAGGGAGAGAGAGACGGAGAGGGACAGGGAGAGGGCGAGAGAGAGGGAGAGGGAGAGGACCCCTGCTACTGCTACTGCTACTGCTGCTGCTACTACTACTACTACTACTACTACTACCACTCCTGCTACTACTACTATTACTACTACTACTACTACTACTACTAGCATGAGTACCAATGTTGTAAGATAAACTATGCATATTCTTTGGGAAAACGATAAGAAGAACAAAGAACGATAACAGGAACCCAGGGATATGGATGTTAATACGGGTTTGGCAGACAACCCCACTTGTCAGGAGCCAGGACGTGGGCCTGCTCGCTTACAGGTTCTGTTTATGAGAAAGTTGGGGTCGCGCACCCCCAATATTAATGAGGATTTAGTGGTTTGGCAGACGTTAACCCCCCACCCCCTCATTTTAACAGGGTTTAACAGCGGTTCCGGTGGTTCGTCAACCTTACCTCCCCCACATTACCCCCTCCCCCGTTTTATAAGGATCCTGTGGTTCGACTCTCATTTTCTGTAGATGACATTGTTGCCCCATGTGCATTCACAAAATTGACCCCGCCAAACCCACAGAAACCTGAAATCCTCAAACGACTCACTAAACTCCAAAACTTCTCTACGACTTTAAACCGCTAAGCCCTATAAACACCATGAGTTCGAAAGGAAAATTGCTGTCATGTTTATTGTCTTCAAAGTGGGCAGAGATCCGGCTCATGCAGTCCCGGCATGTCCCGGCTCACGCAGTCCCAAGTGGTCGTAACTCGTCACGCAAAACATGGCAGAGCTTGGGCCTAGGCTTCAGCTTGATTTTGAAATTACGGGTTTATGCTCTACTGTGTGGGATGAGGATTTTAGTGGTGGTGGAGTGGTTTTGGTGGTGGTGGTGGTGGTCGTGAAGGAATCAGGTTTGTTCTGCACAGGGGAGCACTCCTTTATAAAATGGGGTGGGTGACGTCCCCGCCCCCCCCCCCCTTTTAGAAGGAAGGACTTCCGGGCGTTGCCAAGGTTCCCCCCCCCACTCATCTAATCTGGCCCAGACCCCAAAATATGGCAAAAATGGGTGGTGGAGGGTAACCCCACGTGAGATTTTGGAGGGGGATTCCAGGATGAAAGCAGACAACAGAGACAGAGAGCCTCAGAGAGCGAACGAGATAGAGAGAGCCCGAACTGGAGCCATGAACTCATAGAAATTGGGAAACTCAAAGCCCAACGCCCCAAACCCGAACCGGTGATCCCATCAGGGCCGCTTTCAATGTACGGGCCTCCTGTAGCAGCGGCAACGTCGGAGGATGAGACCCTGGATCCCGACAGTGACTTGTCTTCAAAGTTTTGAGCGTTGCAGGGTTTTGGAGGGATTTGTTATGCAGCTGGGCATAGCATTTGGAGCGGCAAAGATTGACCCTGGCCTTTCCAAACGTTGAACACAACCTTGAATGCTACACCCTAGCTAAGCCCCTGCATGCGAATCCCTCAACCGTGAAGTTCGTAAAGTATTCCACCTTGGATGAATCCGAAGACCCTCAAGAACCTGTAAACCCCTGCAGCCTCAAACAAACCCGTAAGCCACATAATACCCTAAAGCCGAAGTTTGGGGGCGATCAGCTCTGAAGTTCTCCTGACAATCGCATACAATTCACATGGCTTAGAGCTATGTGTTTTTGTGCATTCGACGGTAGTGGAGTTTAGGGCTTTAGGACCATGGAGTTCAGGCCCGGCTTCCGGGTCGCAGTCTCAAGGTCAAGCAGGTTCAAGGGTTTAAAGTTTGGCAGCTTCGGAGCTTTGAGTTAAACAGCCTTGAACCTTTGACCTGCCCGAATCCGAAATTGGGAGTCTCAGAGCCTCCGACACCCAAGCACGAAATCCTGTACTGCATCCGCAGTATGAAGACTGCCGAGAAAGGGATGTAAAGTGCACTTCTAGGTGAAGACTGCCACGATGTGGGTGCACTGGCGCTTACCAAGCTTGCGACCTGTCCGGAGACGTGTTTGATCGGTTTAACTGAAGGTTACGTGTTGTTGTTGTCGTGTGGCCTTTGTACGCGGTTGTGAGTTAATTTTTGAATAGCGCAGGACCTACTCTCAGGTACAAGCAGTTGTCTTTGGCCGTGTGTATGCTCAGCGCCCAGAAAAGCAGGTTCTACACCAGTTTCGGGTACACTCTCAGCCGTGAAACCTAATCCTGCTCCCCAAAACCCCCTGCAGTACTGCTGCACCCCAAACCTTATCAATTCAATATGCTACGCTTTAAGCCTACACCGCTCATTCCATGCAAGGCTCGAAATGATGCGGTAGGGTGATCGGTTCAAGACCCTGACCTGACATGGCATCCCGAGCATCTAAGGGTAAACCTCGAAATCCAAAACGGTGAAGCCGCATAGCATACATATGCGTATTGAAACTCCCAGAGAGGGACCTGTTGAACGCACTTACGACTTCTCCCCTAAAGTCCGCGAAAGCCTTGAATCCCCGAAGACCCTGAAAGCTCCACCACCCGGACGGGGTGGAGGTCATATGTAGGGCAGGGTTACACGGGGTTTAGACATAAGAACAAATCTTCTTCAACACACCGTTTACAACCTGCGATACTTGATTACAGAGCATGTACTGCATCTTCGGTTTCCTTTAGGAGTTTGCGGCACTGGGATGTTGCTGGACAATCTATTGCTTCAGGACTTCAGGTTCGGGGCTTTTAGGGTTTTGGCGCCTTCGGGTGCGTTTGGGCTTTGCGGCACTTTGGCGTGTGAGATTGAATGTGGGCGGCTGGGCGGTTAGGGCCTGTTGGGCTTTGCTCGAAACTGGAGTTGTTCGCAGCGTAATGCCATTCAGCCCTTATGCCGATGTGTCCCGAGCCAACTTAAGGTCACTACAGGAGCTATGGGTCTTTTGGCGGCTACGATTTGTCTATTTAGGTTGCGCGGTTCAAAGAGCCAGAACTGAAAGTGAAAGCCTAACCGCTCAAAGCCTCGTAAGCCGGAGAGTCCCCACGAAAGCTGAGCTGTTGACCAAGATCGGCCCGTGGACAGACAGCCAGGAGAGGAGTACTTGTGTTGGATGCAGGAACAGGCCCTGGACCCTTTAGACAGTGTGGCACTCGCAAGAAGCTCGATGCAGCATGCCGCATAAAAGGGTGCAATCTCGGGAGCCTCCTGGTTTTTCGTTACATGCTCTCCGAGCTCCCCCGCACATCCTCCAATCGCAAACTTCATTTAAGGAATTCCAGGATTACCTGTGACAGTGCTTTTGGAGCCATTTGACGGTGTGATACATGGTCTGAAGTGTAATATACGACTATACGATGTATCCTACAGAACAACTACACATACAAACCACTCATAGAAATGAATGCCATGTGATGCAAAGCCTAGCGACGAACTCGAGATTCACGTGTTGAATGTTTTTTACAAGTCGAAGAAACTACTTTGATACACATGTGGGGACCTATGCCCATCCTGAATTCCAGAACTTCGAGGAGCACGCAAACTGCGAAGAGCGGTTGCTGGACGGCGGTGATGCTGGGCGTGCCGACTGGAGGTGCTGCCTGACTGTTGGGGTGTTTAGAGCCATCCTCCCTTTCTACAATTAGCACGCTGCCGCTGGAGCCCTCTACGCTTTCCTAATCATTGTAGTCATCTTGGGCGAAGGCCTGGCGCCGGCCTGGAGAAGCAATTGAGGCAGGTCCAAGAGGAAGACAAAAAAAACCTAAGGTGTCCAAAAATCCTGCAGCGAAACCGGGCCTGCCAACGATCCCCAACTCTTCCCATACTCCTTCGCTCGCATCTGCGGCAGGAACTGTGCCTCTCGCTCCCAGTGGATGCCTCTGTGTTGTGCCACATGCCAGCTGCTTGAACCGAGATTTAGGGTTTAAGAACTAGGGATTCGGTTCAGAAGGGGTTTCGGGCTCGACAGCTTAAGCCCTAAACTTCCCTGAGCCAGAAGCTACCCTGAATCTCAAATCTAATAAGCCCCGCGTGATCTTTCTCTTCGCGTTTCCGTTGCGATTGGGGCAGGGTGGTTGTGTTGGTAGACTTGGCATTCTGACTGCAAGGAGGAAAAGGAGTGATCCAAGACAATGCTTGCAAGTTTTCCAACACTCAACCCGAAATCCTATATCCGCTGCCGTGTTTATTCTACTTCGTAGGCATCACGACCAACCACACTTGCTGCTCTCAAGCGTGCTGGCTATTGTCCTGTCGACTAAATTACGTGCCCTTCATGTAGGCAGCCTTGTTATAGAAACTGGGAGCCCGACTCTGGAAGAGCCCCGTCAAATTTGAGGTGCGCTTCCCCATCAGCTTTCCAACACCATACATTCAGAGTCACTCTCTCGGAGTGTGGAGTTTGTTTTAATCGCGTGGTCTTTATCTTTCAGTCTTTTTCTCTTTCTCTCTCTCTCTCTCTCCCTCTTGAAACTTTGAGTGGTAGCGCCATTTTACGCATGACTGGCTTCCTGCTATGCAGTACAGGTCGGGATAACTGGAGAACAGAAACCGTCACGTATGGTTCGTTCCATTGAATAGACAAAGGGTTTGCTTGAAAGCTCATGCCTCATACTTCTTGACTGAAACTGTAGCGACACATTACGCCTTTGCTTGCAGTGGGTAAATCGCATGCACCAATCTAGCTCGGATTCGTTTCGGGTTGGTTTCAATCTCGAAAATTGTAGGTCCAGTGGAAGTACGCTGACTATTGATTTGGAAAATTCAGTCAGGCATTCCTCGGATTCCCTGTGACAGTTTGCAAGCGGGATGTCCTGCTGCATATGGTCCTATTCTACGTGCAACCTCTTGCAGACGGAGAGAAGCTCTTCAAAAGAAGGACGTGAGGGCTACATCCCAAACCTGTAAGCTCCATGTTAATCCCTGAACCCCCAACCCCACCGGTAAATTCTAAGACCGAAACCATGCGCTTTCAGCCTGCCTGTAAGACCCACGAAGGCGCATTTTGCGTGCCCGCGATGCCCTCGTGATTGGGTTGACAGATCGGCGGCATGTGCCTGGGCAGCCCTTTGCGATTTCATTCAGGCGCCCAATAAGTACATGAGGTTTAGGACGCAACAACCACCCTGAAGGTCCAAGATTCACTGGCGCGAGGAAGGAGCTTCATGCTCCTTCAAAGTGTAAAATTCCTCACTGAGCGTATATGGGACCTGGACGACAGAGTCACAGTTCTCAGCACTTCCATCTTGAAGTCGGACAAAATAGACTAGCTCAATTCGAGTGAAGTCAAGCGCATTGCTCCAAACCTTGAACGAAAAGCACACTGAACCCCAAGTGTACATCAATACACTCTCAGTCTCACATAAGCCTCAGGAATTTACTCTCGCCCTTGACTCCTTGACCTCTACTTTGACCCCAACCTGCGGCCTTCAGAGTTGAAGTAGTTCTCAAAGTACGTGGGGTCGTAGCAAACCTCGAGCCTTAAAGAACGAACCCTAGGCCCTATAGGCCTTACACCTCACATGCTCGAGGCTTGAAATATCCTACATCCGAGGCGCTGAACCTCTGACGACCCTAAATTAGAGGCCCTGGCGGCTTCGCTTGCGAAGAGCGGCCTGGTCTCGGATCCTCTCAAAGGCTCTGGTCGTCGGCTGCCGCCGTTGGGCAGCAGCTGAAGGTATGTAACAAGACTGAACAGGGTAACTAAAACAGTTCTTGCCAATATGACAGAGGCCCAGGCTTGGGTTGACGGGCTTCAGGTTGGCGGCTGTGGCTTATGATTTTCCTTCCGGAGTCGTGTGCTCTCCTGTTTGGCTGTAGACTCGCGTCTTCCCTTTTTACAGGGTGAACGAGAAGCCGGTGAATAGATATTACAAGAAGCCTTACATTGCATGAAAATTGACAGTGACGGCAGTTTCAACCGTCATGGTGACAGTACAGAAGGCAGTTTCAGTGTGCCTGCTGATGACTGCTTGCCGTGGTTGCGCATCAGGCTCGGCTGAGCGAGTTCAATGGCTCGTGAGTTTTGGCTTCGCATGAGAAGAGTCAAGGTGTTTGTATAGTTACGTGTTGCTAGGAGTCAGGTCACAAGTGATTGACGTCGTCCTCAATCCGCGTCAAACCGTATTTTCCCATATCTCTACACCTCCTGCAAAAGGTTCCAGAAATAAGACACGTAACTTACAACTGGCTTCGTAGGTTGGGCTTGTAAGTACAAACTCCAGCCCGAGGCTACTTGCACTAGGCACTGGTGGAATGTCGGGCAAGGTTGCCAGAGAGACCTGCCAGCATACTTGTGAGCTGAGGGGGTCTACAGGGAAGAGAATCACAGCGCTGTGGGTTCAGGATAGAACTCATGAGATGGAGGCCTTGGGCGCGAAGGCTGTGTAGAGTTTACAATGTCAGGGTTCAGGGTTAAAGTTTTGCGCTAGGGGCCTTAAATTTCGGGTCTTAACAGGGTTTAGGCATGCTTGCACGTTGAAGGCCTACGGGCGCGTTTAACTGTTTGCAGTTTGCAGAGTCTGCAGGTCAATTACTTCGGGAGTTGTTTCTTGGGCTCCAGGTGTTTAGCATCGCAAGACCCAGCAAATGCTCATGCTCTGAGTTCAGCACCGAGATTCGTTCAAGCTGTGGGCTCGAAGACGCTCGAAAGACATGCGGTCTTTTGGACCAGCTAAATCTTCTTGATGCAACGGACATTTAAAACAGCATTCCTCAATGCAATGGGGAGCATGCTTTTGTCCCATGCAGACTTTCTCATCCAGCCTTAACAAGCGCTGCGATGGATCTGAATCTGAACCGCAGCCGGGGCAAAGGTTTCAGAGTTTGGTTTAGGTTTTGTTGTTGAGGTTCGGGAAACTAGAAGCTAAGCCATAAGCCTAAGCTTCAAGGCTACAGGACCAAACACTAAACCCAAGCACAAAGTTCTGCTCATCAGGAAGTCATTGCATTTGCATTGCGGGCCGGATACAGACATCTGGACTCGGGCACGATGTGTGCCGTCGGCAGAGTGACTCAAAACGTCTGTTTACAAAATGAGAATGACACTAGTGCTCCAGGCTCTACATAGGCAAGCATGTAGAGCTCGGCTCAGAAGATAAGATATCCGCTTGAAGCCTATGAAGTCCTGAGCCACAAACCCTACAAGGCCCTAAGTTGAATGATATTCACACAACCTGCTTCAGCTTCTTTCGCTACAAAAGACTACTTTTGTAACCAGTTACGGTTTAAGCTGTAGCGTTTGCGCTGCCTTCTCGAAGGAGGTTCGGTGGTACGAGCAACACGTACCGTTGCTCAGGTAAGTGCATGTGCACAAGCATCTAGATTGTACCGAGTCGGCACTATTAACTTTACGAGTGAATCGCAGTCCCATGCAGCAAGAAAGAATAGTCCTTTGCCCGGCCTCTTAAAGCCCTGCCGGCATTTCGAGACTTTTTCTAGGCATCTCGGAACTTCAGGACCCGATCGCTGCTTACGACATGCAGCCCTGATTGTCTTTACGAAGAAGTACAGAGTACAACTTGCACTGATGTCCAACAATCCCGAACCCGCAAAACCGCGAACAGGTATCCCAGCTACCCCGACGAGCTGCTGCAGGGCGTAGCCGACAGTGGTGTGCAGCGGGAGAAGCTGTTCATCACCAACAAGGTACCAGGCTGAGGTATTTTGTTTGGGTCTCAGGATTCAGGATTTGGGATAGGGTCTGGAGTTGAACGTCGCGTTTCTGCTGTCTGATTGGGTATAGCATGTGCCTCATTGCAGGCAGAGTTCAGTGACGACTCTACGGTTTAGACCTGCTCGGCGGTCTGTTTGCTTGTTTCTGGCTGTGCCTGCGCGTGGCTGCCTGCCTGCGTGGCTGAGAGCGTGTATCGTGCCTGCTGCGGGCGAGAGCCTCGCAGTGGAGCCAAAACCGCGGTTCGTACTTGCATGGAGCGACGGGTTTGAAAAAAGGCCATGCGACGGACAAAAATGAACCCGGGGAGATTAAAAAGGCTGCACAAGGCGGATAAAAAAATGATTTCCGGAAATGAAAAGCGAGTTCCCGGCGATTACAACGACGAACCTATAGCAGTTAAATCCGCGGAGAAATATTGGTCCACAGTGGCAAAAAATGCCGTTATCGGAGCGGGACCTATCCACTTGCCAAGTCCTCCTATCCGTTTAGCGAGGACTTGATATCCGTTTATATTACCATGTGCACTTACACGCCATCTAAGTCTTTAATATCCAACTATATAATTCGTGCAGCATGTATATCCGGCATAGCAAGTGCATTGCCAATTTTTATGTCTGTTTCAACAACTTACATGTCCACATGGTTTATACTTATAAGTATACATTGAAGTATGGTCTTCACAAAGATCACCAGTAAGGGACAGGCCTGCCTGTTTGGTGACACTGCGTTGTTTGGGGAACTACGCACGAAGTCGAACCGCTGTCCAGTGTCGCGATGTCCTGGAAAAGTATGTTGTTCGCGGTTTCGACGATGGTCTGATTCTGGCGCCCGTGCGGCACAGTTATGGTCTGACTCCGGATGAAACTGCAGCAGCCGATCCGGTACAGGAAACTCTGGAATTTCTCGCGAACAGGGAACCTCCAGTCGAGACTGGCGCACGTAATCAAGACATCTCTCGAACTCAGGCCATGATCGCCGCTCATCGAGCCGAACAAAAACAAGGTGTTCAACAGATCCGTCAGTGGTTGTGTGACGAGCGCAAGGACTGGTTCACTCTGGCCCAGTTGACGAATGCCAAATCAAATTTCGTGTTCAACTTCAACAAACACGAGGCGCAGAATGTCATTGAGAAGATGGTCGACGACGGCAAAATGGTTTCAGCGCCGGCATTGCTGACGAAGGTTGGTCAAACCACGATCTTTCTTCCAATTTACTCATATGAGAATGCAATCGGTGATGTTGTACCGATGAAGCAGGACCACCAAAAACTTGTGTTCACAGAAAAGTACAATGTTTATCACGTGTGCTCTCGTCTGGCACCGACTACTTCTTCCAGAAGCCTGAACCTGAAAACGTTGGCTCAACTTTACCGAAGAAGACTGCAGGGTTCTTCCAAGAAGAAAAGCGCTCCCAAAAGAAGCAGGAATGCTGATGTCGACGACGTGAAAGTCCCGCAGGCACTCGAGGACGTGATGGACCAAGGAAGGTCCAGGATGAAAGGCCAAACTTGCCAGATGCAAGCGACCGGAATGTAAACATACAGCGGCAGTACTTCCACCCAATGGATCTTCGATGTCGCCGTTTTCTACCAGACGTTGGAGCTCGGAACTTATTTCGTCTGACACGGTCCATCTGCTGTCCAGATGTGTATATAATATACATATATATATATATGTATGTATGTATGCATGCATGCATGCATGTATGTATGTATGTATGTATGTATGCATGCATGCGTATGTATATATAAATAACTCTATATATATATATACACAAGAAGCG